>CM056386.1:517133-639633 GCA_029718625.1 Synaphobranchus kaupii | reverse complement strand
ATAAGGACTGCATGCAAACGTGCAGTTCTGCACAGATGCAGAGAGTTTAGAAGATGTTAAAGGCATACTATGTAGTTTCAGAACACTAGATGGCGATGTAGAACATGTAGGAGCAAATGGTTCGACGAAAGTTGTGTATCACGTGTTCTTCTCAGACACGACGTCGCACGAGCATTGTGGTGACATTTCACACATATTTTCCCTGACCGGCAGACTTCAGTATACACAGCCAAGATGTTGACCGGATGAAGCGATACGGGAGGAGAAAAAAGAAAGCCTGGCCGAGACGTGGAATGGAGAAAATTAATGGAAAAAAACTACGTAAAGTAAATATAGGAATCATTATATAAAAAAAATTATACATACCCGCTGAACCTGGACTCTCTCCTCCCGGAGTCTGTCGACTCTATCACAGTCACTCTGATCAAGCTGTCCTATTCCCCTGGCCCTGCCGCACACACCACAAACACAACTGCCCCTCACCCTTACTCTGGGGCCGCGACCACTGAATGTTGATGGCTACAGAATGAACCGAGCAGAATTACAAAATGATGATTATTAATTATTTTATGAAAATGAACCGTGGTCAAATTTACAGAGCAATAGCTAAGATTACTAACTTATATGCTTTGAGCATGTAACGTAGTCTCCATTTACATGATTAAGGTTTAGTCAAACAACATGATAAATAGACGATTGTCAACAATAAACAAATATCACGACACTAGATAGCCTTAGCTAGGTGTATGGTCGCTATTTTTATAATGATATTGTTACCTCCTCGGCTGAAAACATCTTGCTAATGAGTAAATGTCTAAATTATACTGACGACGCGTACGTAACGGTAAGTAGCCTAAACTAAAATAAGAGTTTACCTGGAAGCCTGCCCACATTGCCTGGCCATGTCAATCAAATGGGCAGGAACCGCCCATTCATGACGTTTACACAATTTTAGCTGTCTCTGACTTTAAAAATGGCGGCGGGATGTCAACAGCGTAGCATTCAAAACATTAACAAAAAAACACTTATGATGTAGGAAATACATTTAACATGTTTATTAAACCACAAGGACACATACAATGTTTTTTGGGGAGAAAATTTTACAATGAAACTACATAGTATACCTTTAAATCTTCGAATGCAGCCATTCTCGTATGAGGGCAAAGGGAAAATTTGCACAACCTGCAAGGCTTGCTCAACATTACATTTGTTTGGCATGTCAAATTTTCCCCATAATTTGGAATGTCCAATTAAGAATTTACAGACGTGTTCATGAGGCAATCCCTGCTGCCGGTTCTCGAGAGTGAAGACATCTGCAGCTTAAAAAAAACTGATTAGGATTAATCCAAAAAGCAAAACTCTGACAATGACCGATTCATTTTAATTACATTCGTTTCAGACAGTTTTAGAATAACATTTTAACTGAGCATGTTTCAAAAGTAAACTCCAAAACTACAGATGAATAATATAATTTAGTTTTAACGGCTCTGAAGCAAATACAACATCTGCTTCTGATGGAGAGTACGGTGCAGTAACGTTCAGCTTTGGCCAGCATGGCCGCCCCTGATCCAGTCGAGCATAGCGTTTCTGTAAATAGAAAGCTTGCGCTTTACATTACAAATGCTTAAAACATCCCAAACCCCCCAAAGTCAATGTCATGCAGATCAGTCACAATTTACAATGGAAACAGTTGATTACACGTAGAATAAACAGGAAAAAATAAAGCAAGCTCTCCCAGAAACTAAGCAGTTCTAAATGTTCAGAGAGAAAAGAAAATAATGTGCTGAAGATAATTAAATGAACACTCAGAATGTGTCGTATGGAAATCTTTGTTATGATTGATGACATTAAGCCCTGCTGGCTTTCATTAAGGTTTATAGGCCTTGTTAAATAGAAATCAGTGGAATCAGTCCCGGGCCTGTAGTCACAAAGCATGTCAGAGATCTAGGATCAGTTTTGCATCTTAGCACATAATGGATAAGGTTAGGATACGAACAGGGGAAACTTGATCCCAGATCAGCACTCCTACGCAGATATTTTGTAAATACTGTCAGGTTTGGGTTAGAAAATTGAGAACCAAAACGCGATAGATTAGGATTCAGAAAGCGCTATCGGCTATCGGCAACAGCAATCTAGAAGCACCGGAAAGCGGAAGTAAGCTCTATATATAGCCGACGGAAACCGAACACAGGTGTCGGAGTTAATGACCCGGAGAGATCCAAACACCGGGATGGAGGAAGAAAAAATCCGATAGAGCTTCAGACGACGCCAAACGGAAAACAATGGTAGAAACAAATAGAGACAGCCACTAGCCATGACAAATACGGGCTCTGGTTCATTCAAATGGCCTGTCACTGAGTCAGCCTGGCCTGTTAGCATGTTAGCATGTCCATGGGATAACACTGCTCTCTTCTTCTTTCTCTCTCTCTCTCTCTCTCTCTCGCTCTCGCTCTCGCTCTCTGATTAACTTGGTGTTGTACAGGAATGCTGCCATCGGTCCACAGCAATTAGCCTTAGAGGAGTCAGTCATAAACACTCAACCAGTCGACAAACTGACCAAACCGAAAATGTTTATTTGACATTAAAAAAAAAACCTGCTTCATTTTCCTCAAAAACATGCATGCCAATGGTGAGTTTTCTTACACATACGCATACGCATGTTATCGTTCATCCTCACCACAAGGAGTTTGCATTCGATAAGGAGTTTGACACCCTAATCGAAACCATCATCGCTCAGCTGGAGGTTTTCTCCTCTCACAGTAGATTTAGGCTAACTGCCCGATATTTTCTCTCTCATAGGGATTGGTGGGTGTGTTGAAAGTGTACAGTATGCAGAAACACCATGTCAAAAATATGGAAATAAATCTTTCATCGCTGTGGGTTGCAAAAAATGATGTATTGTTGAAAGAATTTAAAACCCTATTGATGTGATTGCATGCAAACATTAATTGGTACTTAGTGTAAACTAAGTGCCCCCAGATTTGGGAATGAAAGCCGCATTTATGAATGCAAGCATGCGGACGGTTCTTACAATAGATGTTTGCTTTGGAGCTCAACGTGGATGTATTAGGGATCGGTAATACACAATCTGTGATGAATAAACAGCAGACTCACCACCAGAGTCTCATTAATTTGTTCCAAGTGTGGACTGAAATCTCCAAAAGCAATCTTTCTGCCAAAGACACATTGGATTTAGGCATTTAGAAGAGCATCTTCTAAATGCCTAAATGCAATATGTCATTGCTGTTTTTTATTTCCCAAATTAAGCCATGTTCCTTACTTCCAAGACATATATTGTGCAACAAGACATGATCTGGGATGGTTTATACTGTCAGTAATATTCGGAAGCCATCATTACTTTAATCGTCTTAACCCCTTTTGCAAAGGCTTAAAGTTGCCTATTTTCACCTGTTTAGTACTGTTCTGTTTAAAGCTGTATAACTCCAGATGTCAACTTTACACAAACACCAATAATGGCTTGAATTAAAGAAGACCCTTGTACCAAATTGATTTATTTTCATAAAATTTAAATTAATGGGCAGTGAATACACAACCCCCAGTGAAAAATTAGGTTCCACCACTCTAGTTTACACTGAACCACTGACAGCTAATGATGAGAATAAGGTAAACTTTTTCTGGTTCACAAACCTCTTGTCAAAGTGTGTAAATGTATTAAATGGATATCTGTTACTGCTCAAGTCCCATGAGGCAATTTGAAACGGTGTACATTGGTGTCCAAAAGTCTATCCAAAATGGATAATTGTGCATCACAGTAATTCAGGACATACTCAAACCTTTTCAACAGATAAACTCTTTGACTCATTGGAAATATATTTCCATCCATATTACAAACCCCAATTCCAAAAAAGTTGGGACAGTATGTAAAATGCACATAAAAGCAGAAAGCAGTGATTTGTAAATTCTCTTTTACATATATTTAATTGAAAACAGTACAAAATATTTAATGTTTTACCTTTAACTTTATAGATTTTTGTAAATATACGCTAATTCCGAATTTGAGGCCTGCTACATGTTCCAAAATAATTGGGCAAAAAAAAGACTGGGAAGTTAAAAAAACACCTGTTTGGGACATTCCACAGGTAAACAGGTGCTATCAAGACTGGCTTTAAAAGGATATCAAAAGACTCTTGATATCTTATGGTCATAGAAAAGATAATTTATTATCAACCAGTCAGACTAACAATGTACTGTATGAGAACATGCACATAATTTACAGGGTCATACAACAACATAGGGTCATATCAACAACATAACACAACCTAACTAGCCTTTCTGTGGCTAGCTATATTACTATCAGTGCAACACCATAGAACACATATGCACACACATGAACACTTTGTACACACAGCAACAATTCGCTATAGATTCCATGCTTTCTGGTTCAGATGAAGAGTCATGGATGTCAATCCTCATCTGAATCCAGAGGATGACTATTCAATGCAGCAGCCTCAAGCACGGAAAATAATTTTGGCGCTTCGCCATTGTGCACCGTTTACTCACTGTTGGTCACTGCACAATGTGTATAATGCGCTTTCGTGCACAAAATCATGGAGACGCTTGTTGATAGTGTTGTTCTGAAATATGCTCATGACACGCACAGCTCTGACAATCACTCCCAACTGTCCAATGACCTATCTTGCACATCTTTGGAAAGCTTAGAATGTGTTCTTTTTGGATAATAAGGCTGGCAATCAATTACAATTACTTTTAGGATATTACTACTGCCAATTTGAATTGTGTACTGTTACGCAGACATATCTTTTTAGATTTAGCCCATGTTGAAACTTACACTGTACACCACATACAGACAGAAATGGCAGAAAATAATTACAGATTCTTATAAAGGATATGTCTGGCTTTCTTCTTCTTCGTTTGGGTAGGATCTTTTTCCCACATCCCCAGGCTCGGGGCCGAGGGGCTATCCTTTTACCACCCCGAGCCTAGGGGGGGGTTCACCCGGACTATATTTCGGGGCACACCTCCAGTAGCCACGTCACCGTGTCATCATCCAGAACCGACAGACCATGCATCCCATTGGGTGCCCGATAAATCGGGCAGTCCAGGATGACATGGTCTGCGGTTTGTTCCTCCGCGCCACACTCGCAGGCTGCGCAAGAAGCCAAGCCCCATCTGTGCATCGATGAGCGGAAGCGCCCAACGCCGGTCCGGAGGCGGTTAAGCCTCACCCATGCCAGTCTAGGCAGGTCCACCCCAATAGGGGGAAAACCGACATCTGGGATGAAGTCACGGAGTCTAGAGGTGTTCTCCTCCCACTCCGTGCTCCAGATGTAATCCGCCCACCGTGCCGCACTGATGTTAAGATCACTGCATTGCTGCAGGAATTCCTGTGCGGCAGGCACAAATGGGTGTCTCGACTTAAGGCGCCGGGGAGGCTCAGCAATTACAGCGAGCCTTTCGTGGAGCAGATGGTTTGGCTCCACGGCCCGGCACGCGAGACGTGCTGTGGCTCCCGCGCGGCGAAGCCCAGCGGGCTGGATGCCTGCAAGAATGGGAAGATTGTCCACGGGAGTGGGACGCAGGCATCCTGTTACGATGCGCAAGGCTTCGTTGATGGGCGTATCGATGAGGCAGATGTGGGCACTGCGACACCATACCGGTGCGCAGTACTCACTAGTCGAGTAAACAAGGGCCAGGGCTGCCGTACGCAATGTTCTTGCGTTGGCGCCCCAGCCTGACCCGACTAGTCGCCTCATCAATGCCACACGAGATGTTAACTTCTTGCGCAGTGACTCAAGGTGTCGGCGAAACGTGAGCGACCTGTCCAATGTCACGCCGAGGTAAATTGGCTCAGCGCAGCATGGCAGAGGTGTTCTGCCAATATATATTCGGAGCTCACGTTTAGCCTCCCTGTTGTTAAGATGGAAGGCCGCCGACACCGTCTTTGCCTCGGTGAGCTTCAACCTCCATTTCCAGAGGTATGCCACTAGTGTCTGCATGTCCTGGCTCAAAGTCCCCTCCAATGACTGCCAGTCTCCAGCGGAGTACACCAACGCGAGGTCATCCGCATAGGCATACTTCCGCGAGACTGTATCAGGCAAGTCATAAGTGTAGATATTATAGAGGAGGGGGGCCAGGACAGATCCCTGGGGGACGCCGTTCTTGAGGCGTCGTAACCTGCTTTGCTGTCTGCTACCGGTGGTAAGGTTAAAGCTGCGATTTCGGACAAGCTCCAGGATCATACTGACCATGTGCCTGTCCGGCAGCAGGCGGAGCAGCTTGCAGGTGAGGCCGCGGTGCCATACGGTATCATAGGCAGCCGTCAGATCGACAAAAACGGCTCCGGCCTTCTTCTTGAACGAAAAGCTGTCCTCGATGTCTTGAGTCATCAAAGTGACTTGGTCTACGGTCGATCTCCCGCGTCGGAACCCGGCCTGCTCCCGAGGGAGCAGCGGGTCGACGATCGGTTCGACGCGGGCGTAGATAAGACGCTCGAGGATCTTGAAGGGGATGCAGAGCAAGGAGATGGGACGGTAGCTCTTAGGATCCCCTTCAGGCTTATTCGGCTTAGGGATCGCGACAACTAGGGCTCTTCTCCAGATTTTGGGGATCTTGAGTTGGCTTTAATAATGCAGATAAGGTTATGACTTTATTCCAGACTTTATGGGAGATTTTCATAGCAGAAGGAAATCATGTGATGATGACAGAAATTCACACTAAGTGAACAGGCAAAATAACAGCTTAAAGGAGCTATATGTAACGTTGACACCGAGCGTTTAAAATGGGTACTGCAATCCAAATTCACAATATTGGAGAGAGTCGAGACACTGAACGAACACGAGCGCAAGACGAGCTGAGCGCAACATTATATTTTGAGACTGTCATGGGTTTCTACCCTTTTTCCCCCTGCGGTCGTTTTCCTCGGTGGCCACGCTAGGGTGCTGCCGTTTTGTTGGATGCTTGCTCCGCCCTGCTTTGATTGCGGAGCTTCTGTCGGCGTCCACACCTGTGCGTGCCACCTTGGAGCTATATAAGCCTCCCGTTTCCTTCGTTCGGGGCTTCAATGTTGTTTTGTATGGTCTGGCATCATTTATGCTGTTTTGTGTGTGGTATTATTTTGCCCTTCGTATGTTAAGTCAGTATTATTTTGGTCTAGGTTTTTAAGGAGACCGTTTTGCTCCGTTGTGCGGGACTCGCCTATGTGGAAGTAGCTATTAGGACTCGTCCCCCCTGGCGTACCTGCCTATGTGGATAGTTATTAGGATCCTTCCCCCCTGGCTCTTTTCTGTCCTCGCTTCCTGGTTTTTCCTTTTTAGTCCATTGCCTAGATTTTTTGCCTTTCTATGTCTCTTTCTCCTCTCTTTGTCTGCTTTCTTCCGTGAAAGCAAGAGGAGTCTGTTTGTTTGTGTGTATCTGTATAGTAGTTTCTTACTAAGAGACAGGGCGTTTTATCTTACTGACTTTAGGGCTTTATTTATTCTTAGAGGCAGGGCGGTTATTCTCGATTAAGTTTTGCGTTGGTCTTTTGGCCGGTGGATGTCCGGTGCAGCTGTCCTGTTCGTCCTTTTTTCCTGCGGGACGATTTTGTTCGGGACTGTAGTTCGGTTCTTTCTCCGGGGATGTCTCTCCTTATATGGAGCTTGGGCAATGTTGTGGACATGTTTGTGCGTGACTGCGTGTTTCTGAAAGTAGCCTTGGAACGTTAGCTCTCTGTTCCTTCGCCTCGTTACATTTTCCTTTACTGAGAGGCTAGGGCGTGTGTTTTCAATTAAGCTTGCGTTAGTCATGTTTGATAGTAAAGTTATGGGACGACGGTGCTCCGTCGGCTCGCCTGTAAAATGTTTCTCTCTCCTGGGAGATCAGGCGTTTACCCCTTTATGTTTTCTGCATGTGACTGCGAGCCTATGAAAGTAGCCATGGAACGTTATCTCTGTTCCTTCACCTCGTTACATTCCTCTTTACCAAGAGGCAGCTGCATTTATTTTCTATCAAACTCGTGTTTGATAGAAAATAAATGCGGACGATTTTGTTTGGAACTGTTGTTCTGTACGTTCTCCGGGTATGTCTCTCCTCATATGGAGCTTGGGCGATTTTGTTGACATGTTTGCGTTTGACTGCGAGTCTCTGAAAGTAGCCGTGGAACGTTAAATCTCTGTTACTTCACCTTGTTACATTCCTCTTTACCAAGAGGCAGCGGCGTTTATTTTCTATCAAACTCGTGTTAGTCTTTTAGCCGGTAATGTCCGGTGCAGCTGCCCTGTTTCATCCTTTTTACTTGTGGGACGATTTTGTTCGGATCTGTTGTTCTGTTCGTTCTCCGGGTATGTCTCTCCTCATACAACAGTTCCGAACAAAATCGTCCCATTTATTTTCTATCAAATAAATGCCGCTGCCTCTTGGTAAAGAGGAATGTAACGAGGCGAAGGAACAGAGATAACGTTCCATGGCTACTCTGAAAGTAGCCGTGGAACGTTAAATCTCTGTTCCTGTTCGCCTCGTTACATTCCTCTTTATGGAGAGGTAGGGCGTTTATTTTCTACTAATCTCGCTTTGGTCTTTTAGCCGGTAACTGTCCGGTGCAGCCTGTCCTGTTTGTTCCTTTCTGTACCGTTCTCCGTACATGGAGTTTTTTTTGACGATTTTGTTCGGAACTGTAGTTCTGTTTCGTCTTTCGGTACATGTCTTCCTATAAGGAAGATTGGACGATGTTGTGGACATGTTTGTGTGTGACTGCGAGTCTGAGAGTAGCCTTGGAACGTTAGATCTCTGTTCCTTTCGCCTCCTCATATACTATTGTAAATCCCGCGCAGCTAGACCAATGAGGGAATAGCCCGGAACGAAGGTTTAAACGTGATATTTTCCGCTGTTGCTGTGGGAAAAGGTAAGAGTGTTGAAATGTTACTGTTATTACAACCGGATGAGACTGCTTCTTTAAATTCGCGGGATCAGCTAGTAATTGACCACATGTCAGAGACAATAGTACCACTTTGCCTCCCGCTCTAGTCTGGTCTGCAGGCTGACTCCAGCTTACCCAAAAAGGCAGCCTGTGTATATTATATTAACGGTCAGCCACCAACGCTGATTCCATACTCGTAGATATCTGACTCCAATTTAATTATTAGTATATCATTTCAAATGTAGAATTTATAATTGATTTGTTAAGGTACTCTCGTACTCTTGAGCCTGTTCTCTGAACTGGATGCGCCGGTTCCACCGGGTGCTACATACGGCCGTTTATGTACACCACTCACGGCTGACTAGATGTCTCCATTTATCTCAGAGGTTGCGGAGGTGGCCACTTCATAAGGTATAGCCTATCCTAAAGGCTCAGGGACCCGAGAAGATAATATTGGCAACGCCCGTTCTCAACATGTATAAAAGACATGCGGAGATGATCTAACTTAAGACAGAGTTCTACGGGTGCAATACGTGATACATTAAGCTTAACTAGTCAATCTCCCTAGATCAGCAGAGGGGGAAAACCAGACTGAGGAAATCAATCAACTCATTACCGTGTTAACAGAGATAGAATGTCTTTTTCAGAGAAACCACACAAATCAAGTTTAACAGTTTACCAGGTAGGTTCTTTACTTTAAAATAATCAAATCATAGTTACAAATTACAACACAACATATTAAAAATAGAGTATAGAAAAATATTAATTCATACCTGGCAATTCACTACACACAATACACAGAGTGAGATGTGCGGGAGAGTCTGGTTACAGCTTCCCCCGAGTTCTTTGCTTCCTTTGATTATATGCCCAAACTCTGTGTTTGATCTGGCTGTGGATGATCGTAAAACCATAAACTGGCCAGAAGGCTAATATTGCACCTTTCGTCCCTCCTTCAAGGGGGGTTTGGCAGAAAGAGTTTCCTGTGGTATAATTCCACAGCGGCAGTTTACTCCTGAGTTATGAAATATATATTTCCTCCATGTTGACCATTGAGGAAATATAGGCTATTGCACCACACACACCAAGACCATCAAAACGATATCAAACATGAATAGGTCTACGTTCGTGTTGTCATGAGCATCCCATCTCTGCATAGTTTTCAAATGTGATTAATATTAATGCCACAAACAGTCCCAGGATTCCTGTTGAAGAACATTACATTATACCCTAGTTTCCCCTGTTCAGTCAGGTACATTAACTGTGTGTATTTACTCATGTAACACTGAGAAACTGAACAATATAGATTTGTTCCTCTGGAAAAAGAGTGTACAATGTATGTTCCAGTGTCAGGACTATTTCCAGTATATACTGTACAATGTAGCATAAATATTCATCACATTTTAAGGTTTTTAAGCTTTAGGAAAACCAACGCAGTCTGTACTGTTATACCATGCTGTGTGGACATTATTTGAATGAAAGGGATGTGGCCTGCCTCAGTGACATCAGGCGGGGCAGTCTTGCATTGTCCGTGCGCGGGAGTTTCAAACAGATCAGAGTCTCTCCCAGGATCATAAAACTGTAGGACATTCTCGGACACCGTAAACCTGAGGCCAGCAAACATCCCGGCACCAGAAGCGTGACCTGATTGCCACTTCCCGGTATTGTGTTCTCTTTGGGTGCTCTGGGGTGTCGAATCCTGTCTTACACTATCGTATTATTTTGCAGTGTTTGTTGACTGTGTGTTTTATTTGTGCCATTACGCTACTCGCCCGTTCTTATGCGTCTCGTTACCGAGACAGGGCGCGTCTTATTTCTGGCTACTGAGAAACTTGTCGTTGCGCTTGTACTTATTGGCGTGTGACAGTGAGCCGGTTAGTAGCGTCGGTAGGCTTGTTCGTTGTTTTGTCTCCCTCCCTTAGTGGCCTTAGGGCTTAATGAATCCCCTTGCTGCATTTGGCTCCTCCTACCTCACACGTCACGCCGGCACTACAGAGACAAGCTTATTCTATTTTGACAATGACAAGCGACGACGAGTCCTACACTGTAAGTTGATCAGCTAATGTATACGTTTGCAATTTGTTTATTATTTATTGTTTGCAAATTATAAACCAGCTCATGTGGATTTTTGTTCAATGTTAGCTAGATGCATGGCTGGCTATGTTTATGGTCACACAGATATAAGCTAACGTTAGTGGTATGTTTAGCGAGTAACTATATACATATATATATTTAAATCTTTACCTAGCTAGCTAAATGGAAACGATGTTGAACTTAGCTTAGGCATTCGTAAATCGGCTGTCGGAGTGCCGGAGTACATCTGGTTGTTCATAATGGGCAGTGGACTCGGAGTCAACTCGGAGAATAGTGAATCACACAGGCCAAAACAAATACAGACGTTCCGACCCAGAATGGAAATTTCAAAGGAGAACATACTGGCTGTAGCATTGTTGTCTGAGAAGCCAGTATTTCGATTTAGCATGTTTTCTTAATCTCTGATGACATATCATGGTAATTTTATGATTTAGTACAGTAAATTTGTTACATATAGCTCCTTTAATTGTCCTATATTCAGGACCTTATGTGTTTTTTATTGTTGCTGTGATTTTTATTGTTGCTATTGATATGATTTTTTTGTGGTGAAAGAAGAACTGTAACCAACTCCAGAAATTTAAATGTCCAGTATCTTCAACCCGATTCACGCTCATGTAGATCACACCGTAGAGTGGTCTCAATACTTTTATGAAATATGGAAGAAAGGTGGCACATAAAAACATTATATTTTGCCTGATAATAGCCCAACTAGGTGCTGATAAAGATGATGATAAAAATTTCATGGTACCACACTTACTGACATGGTACAGTAGGATGTTTGTGATGTAGACCCCAGGGTCTATGCCACTAGGGGGCCTGAGCAAGCAGGTTAACCTATGGTGTATATACTTGCCACTTAGGGCATGGAAAATGCTCATTCCAATTTACATGTGCTGATATGTGTGAATGGGAAAAAAATAAAATACAGAAAAATGCAATCCCGGTGCAAAAGTATACATACTGTAGAGTACAGGTAAAAGTGATGTCTTATTGAGGTAAAAAAGTGAATGATTAGGCTACATATTTAGGTGTATGTCGCACTGTGATATCAATGTTTTTATCTTAAACCATCAGAAGGGGCAAATGTATATGCTTTATAATGGACAAAACTAATGTTATTCATTTTATGACATGTTTTGGATAGGGTTTTGGACGCATAGCTATACTGATGAAAATTATACAAAAGTGAGTTTTATGAGCCAAAACTGTTGATTTGTAGATAAATGTATCTTTATTTTTTTTATTTAGAGCGGTGCACAATTTAGCCATTTGGATGGATTTGGAGACAACAGGGTACACTGCTTATATTGTGCATCACAAATCTTTACTAGTTCTGCATATCATCCTCAGATTTTGCAGACTTGTGGACATGGAGTTTATGATCCAGGAAATGTATATATATTACCGATTTCACTTATGTAGCTCTCAGTATTTTGTTGCAAACTCATTTATTTGCATTCGTGGCACTTCATTTTGACTTAAATTATGAAAATAATTTCTGTGATGCTCACACCTGGAGTCATAAAGCCTTAAACAGAGCACCCACTAAATAGGTGAGAATAGACCAAATTTGCCATCTGCGCAAAGGGGTTAATTATGTAAAAAAACAGTGACCCCCCTCTCAAAATGTATACAGCTTAGAATTATTACAGCATGTGTCTGTGCGTGTCCGGATGTATGCAAGTATATACTTGTGTCTCCGTGTGTTTTCTGTTTTGTTATTTGTAAATATGCATGGTTATCAGCTTGTATTGATTGTGGGGCCATATCTGCAGAGCACAGTGTGTGTCAAACTATTCACTCCAGATGCTGTGAATTATAAACCTGTATCAGTAGTACCAAATTGCATTGTGTACATCGTATATGAAATCTATATTGCATTAGTAACAGAACAATAGAACCGTGTTGCTGACTTTTATGCTGCTTTCACCTAAAGCTAGAGTAAACTTGATATTCCACCATGACTATACTGACACATATTTGACAGAACTTGATATTCTGTGATAATCCACACAAGGAACAGAAACCCTCCCTTGATATTTTGTGATTGGTGTTAAACCCTTGCTTTTTTTTTACTTTAAATAAATCCTTGCACTGTGGTACATGACCATAGGGTTACTGCAGCATTCAGCACAGTGATGCATTGTTTTAGTTAGCTTACAGATGATTAATGTTCCATTACCAATACCAATCGTATGGTATGTGCTGCTCTGTACAATAATCGGGATAAACGTGGCTGTTAAATTAATATTAATCAGACATGGAATATCCCTCAGGACGGTTGGAACTTATGGTCTACCTAAGCACACACTTATGTGTGCATGCTTAAGTTTATGTCACCAAATATGAATTATTTCTCTTTTTATTGGAGTCAAATAATTTATTCCCAGCCAAGCTCTTAGCCAGTTGTTGTTCATTCAGTAATCTGTTGGTGGACATATGTACATGGTGCACAGGTCTGGTTATGTTTGCATGGTGTATAATGATGTTGCTCTTGTGGATCACTCTTGAGCTCTTTGCCTCTGTTGCCAAGATAAAGTGCCACGTACATAATTACTTGTGCATGTCTGTAACTTTTTCAGCATAATGGGTTATCACTGATATCACTAATCTGTACTTGCCAGGTCACGTAGTATATTCTACATTTGGGCTTTTATCAAATACTCGTATCCAGAGAAACTTACCCAGCTTGCATTCTATACATACAATCCATTTATATACAGCTGGATAATTATTGAAGCAATTCAGGTAAGTAGCTTACTCAAGGGGACAATGCCATTGCCTGACCTGGGAATTGAACCTGTAAGATCATAGTTGCAAGCCTAGTTCACTCACCGTTGTACTACACTGCTCACACCAGAGGGAGTCAGTGACCTTAGATGGGTTCAGACTTGACACAGTACTCTCAAGACCAGGGGTGTCTAATCCTATCTGAGAAGGGCTAGCATATACTTTTTGGTAAGATCCTTGGTCTAAATTACAGGTAAATGATGGGCTGGTTCTTGTAATTATGTCTTCCTAGTTTATGTTAATATCTTCTTTTTCTTGTTTTTTGCATGAATTGTGTGTATGAGGACATTAGACATGTGTGTTATTTGACTGTTTCCTGGGTGACCAACAACACCCTGATCCCCATGCCCCTCTGTGATGCAGTGACACACTGTGCTGACTGAGACTGTATTGCAGGATTTCCCTGAAAATTGAACCTGGAAATAGCCTGGCCTCCTCCAAGGAAGACCTTGCAGGTAATGTAACCTACACACATGTACAAAACAGGCTCACGCATGCACCTGCACACAAATGCACATCCGTGCATGCTCTGTGTGTGTGTGTGTGTGTGTGTGTGTGTGTGTGTGTTTGTTTGTGCGAGTGTGCTTGAGTGCAGGAACACAGCCGAGGAGGCTATAAGCAACAGTGACGGAACTGTAATGATTTGACAAGCTGTAAGGTTTTATGTTTCCACTTTCAAACATTACAGTGGGACACTGGGCAACATGTTATCATGCTGAGGTGGGAGCAGCTATAATGCACAGGCTGTCCCACTTTCCCACAGTTTGCATCCTTTATTGTGGGGAGAGGGGTTCACTCCTCCTGTGGGACTCACATGAACATTTAGCAGGGGAAGAATGATGTCATCGGCCTTCTCTCCCAGCAGGCAGTGCATGAGTTATCGCATGCCTTTTAAAAGGTGTAGGCCTGCCTGTTTAAATCATCACATGAACACATGAACAAACCATAGAGGGGGAAACCGGTGGCCTGGCTCCCCAAAGCGAGCTGAAATAAACATGCACTGGCGAGCAACAAGCTCTCACTGCTAACCACCAGCCTGCAGCTGGGCCTTACTCACACCTTTCTGTGCAATCAATCCACTAATTAATTATTTTCTCTTTGTAATTATCACTGCCTGCAAAGGCCAGATGATGCGAGGTGTCTGGAATGCACCCAGACGAGACGTGGGTTGGTCCTGAGCGGAGTGAGAAAAAATAAACAAAACTTCATCAAACAGGACTGTGATGGAAGGGGGGAGGTCAGAGGTCACAGCAAGTCTGTCAGAGAGGGTAATTAGTGGAAATGAATATCATTCATCCAAATAATGAGTCTTTAATGCCCACCTGCTGCTAGGCATCCTGCGTGTTTGTGTGTGTGTGTGTGTGTACGCGTGGATGATATTATTTGTGTGTGTGCATGCGTGTGCCTGAGAGAGTGTGGGTCTTTGTGTGTTTTTATACAGTATGTATGCATGTGGGCGCAAGTGTGTATGTGTGTGCATGTGTATGTATGAGGTTGTGTGCACGTATATGAGAGTGTGTGCGTGTGAAGGGGCGAGGTAAGGTTCTGAGAACCAAACGTGACAGATAAGGAATCTATAAGCGTACCTCGAGAGATACGCCACAAAGCGGATAAATCGCAACAGGAAAAGGAGAACTAAGGAATTGGAGAAAAAACTTCCCGACCTGAGTCAAAACAAATCTACCTCAAAAGGAGGCGAGCTCGAAGAAGCAAGTATAACAAACAAAAAGTACCTCACGCTCTAAGACAAAGAGCGTAGAAGAGAGGTAGAGAAAATAAAAGAATAACCCCGAGCAACACGGGTGTTGACTTAAACAGAAAAACAGTCTGTTACCTAAGCTCTGTAGCCAAAGAGCTGAAAACAAAAAAGGTAACAGAACGAGAGAATAAAGGACAAAGAAAAGGGATAGGAGCTTAAAGAAAATAACCAATCCTATCCTAACTTCTTTAACCGGACTTGCTGCGTTTCTTATTTGTACAAACCAGAAAGGCAGTGACCATGTTCCTATACCTTACCGACTTTGATGTCAATTAGCAATGACAATATCGAAGTACAGGAAAGCGGAAATCCTGCGCTATTTATAGCCGACAGGAAACCGAACACAGGTGTGGGAAATAATGACTGGGCGAGATCCAAACACCGGAACGGAGACGGAAAAAATCAGATGGAGCGTCAGACGACGCCAAATCGAATAACAACCGCAGAAACAACAGAGGCTGCCAATAACCATGACAGTGCGGGTAATTGTGTTTTGGAATGTGGGATGGATGCATTCTCTAACCAACAGTGGACTTTTATGACTGCTTAAATTTATACAAAGCTACTGGTAAATTAATATAGGGTTAGTGACTGTATCTGTAAAACTTACATGTGAACAGCAGACCACTGGCCCAGTTTTTGAGAATATGTTTTTAAGGGTTGTCATGGTAAACATGAAACACCCCCCACCCCTTTTCTTGAATACAAGGCATTCTAATTATAGGCCCATTCTGGCAAATTGATGGTCTGACGCATTTAAAGGCCCCACTTATTTCTTTCAAGTTTTATTAAATGCTTGGCCGCTTGCTTTGTCTAACCTATCCCAATTAAGCTGGTGAAATACAAAATCTGTAAAACATGACATTTCGCCAGATTTGCTCCCAGAAAAAATCACTGGCCAAAACAAGCAAGTTAGATTTGGCTGCAGATCTGATAGATTCTGGAATTCAGTCAAAGCAGATCAAAAACATTCCCTACAAAGCATAAACATTCCCTGAAACATATACAGTGAGCACCATAATTAATTGGACAATGTGACACATTTTTTATTATCTTGGTTCTGTACTCTAGCACTTTGAGTTTGAAAGGATACAATGACAATGTGGTTGAAATGCAGACTGTCAGCTTTAATTTTAGGGTATTTTCATCCATATTGCATGAACCGTTTAGAAATTATAGAACCCCCCCATTTTCGGGCATCAAAAAATATTGGACAGTTTAACATAATATAGAATAAAGTAATCATTTTTAATATTTGGTCGCATATCCTTTGCATGCTATGACTTCCTGATGTCTGTGACCCAACAACATCAAAAGACACTTGATTTTCTGGTACTGTTACAAGCGATACTATAACTTCTCTGCATTTGAATGGATCTCTATGGCAATTGGGGGGTGGGACTAGATTTAGCTGTAAATTATGCTGGAACAGTATGGAATACATGGCTGGCGAAATGGCTGTAACTCATCAAGGGTCTGAGGTATCAAACAAGCCTCAAACCATCACTCTGCTGCCAGATATGCAGTAGATATGAATGGATCACTTTAAGGGTTGTTTCTACTGACAAATTTTCCTATTGAACTTCTTTGGAAAAATAAGTCAGGAGAAGAAACCCTTCTTCTGACTTAGCCAACCATGTGTTCCATACTGTTCCAGTGTAATTTACAGCTAAATCTAGTCCCACCCCCCAATTCCCATATAGATCCATTCAAATGCAGAGAGGTTATAGTATCACTTGTAGGAGTACCAGAAAATAATATATCAAGAGATATCGTCTCATGCCCCTCAACCAACGCAAATTACCATCTTTGGAGCTGCCACACCAAACAGCTTGATTTAATTGGAGGTATTTGATTCTGGCAGAAGTGCCCTACTCCAGGGGAAGAAGCGATAATTGTGCTTCTGACAATTTCCGGAAAGGTCCACACCTTCATAATGTCGAGGGCTGCTTTAGTTTGAGTTGGGCGCGATGGCCATGTTTGCTTATTGGGCCAGAGGGAGGGACGTTTCCAGCCTCACCTGGTCCTGACATTTCATGGCGCTGCAGCCGGCAGAGTGCACCGTGGGCACCGGGATAATGGCATAATTACGGCTTTGGCAGTTTCCAGAGTCCGCAGCACACTAATTTAGGAAAACTACTCCGTGCCCATTAAAAACACAGACACACCGGTTTCCGGTTTTCCTCATGACGGCTACATGTTTTTACTCTAGAAGTTGGAGAGTGTGTGTGTGGGGGAGGTTAACATATGCTGGAAATCATGGGCTCATTTGGAACCAACACAATTTTGAGGTACAGCTGGGGCAGGACCCTTCTTTACCTGTGTTCTTCTGAGGTGCTTTAGGAAAACTGGCCAACTATTTTTTTTTTTTTTTTTTTTTTCCTCAAGTAGTGAACAACTGTCAAGTTGTTTTTTTCCAGCTATAGGTGCTGATTTCCCCAGGCACTTTGTGAAGTTGCTTTTAGGGCAGTTACAGTATCTGCTTATAAAAAGTATATGCAGGTAACCAGGGCTAGTGATAAGGTAACTGAGTGATTTGTTTCGTAGGCCACTTACCTGCTTTTAAACACTGGGTACCTCAACTCACCACAGCACAGTTTAATTTTGATGTGGCTTCATTCCTAGTTTCTCAGTTTTCCTCCAGTTTAAAATGGCTGATCATAACTGCAGACCATAATCACCACATCATCCATCACTTCTGAAGGGTGAATCCAAATTTGACATTTTGATAAAACACATCAGCTGAATGTGTCATTCAGAAGACTGAATTCTGAGATGGTATTCTGAAGTGAGTGGTGATGACGAGTGGGTTTTAAGAAAAGTGGTGCATGAACCTCCCATGCAACCTGGAAGAAGTGCAGTGACAATCCATTAAAGTGGAAAGAAGGTGACTTGTCATAAACTGTCCTTTTAATATGCCCCATTAAAAGTAATTTAAAGTAATGTAAAATAAATAATCTTAGTTATACCAAGAGCATTTGCGAAAGGAGAACATTGTCCGGGCCAAAAAATGCTGGAATTTTCCTGAGGCCTCTCCTTTCAAGTCTTCACACACAGACATTCCCCATCATTTTCCATCCCTCCAGTTTTCCCCTCCACATAGTTGGCACGGGGACCTTGATAATTTTCATTCTCCACCCCCACTGTGTCTTGAATGGTGAAATTGTTCTGCCCATCAAACCAATTTCCATTCTGTTCAAAGACAGAATACATCCAAGCGGAAGTCATTACTAAGCTTATTAAAAAATGGAGAAAAAAAACCTTAAAAACTTTTAAAAATAGGAATAGTCTGAGCACAGGGACAAAGTGGAACATGTGTTAGATTGTCAAAGCCATATACATAGGGG
The DNA here is from genome assembly GCA_029718625.1 of Synaphobranchus kaupii. Classification (NCBI taxonomy): domain Eukaryota; kingdom Metazoa; phylum Chordata; class Actinopteri; order Anguilliformes; family Synaphobranchidae; genus Synaphobranchus; species Synaphobranchus kaupii. The sequence goes on along the minus strand of CM056386.1, from coordinate 620,771 downwards.
TTACCACTGTCAATATTATATTCATGAAGGCTGAAAGGCTGCAGACGGTAATTTGTAAATGTGTGGTGAGTAGTGAGTATCTGCAGGGGTGGAGCCATCTGGAGCCCAGGACCGGCCATGATAGGCAGCCATGTTTTGGCTTTGACTCTGATATCACCTCTTCAATCTTTTACCCCCCCCCCCCCATCCTCCTATCCCAGGACCCTCTGAAGTGTCCCTCTCAGTGAGGTACAGCCGTCGCCCAACCTGCCCTGACACCTCCACCTGCAACCACCTACCCACCACACCCCCATCCCGCCACAGGAAGAGCCACAGCCTGGGAAACAAGTAAGAGATTCTCTGCTTCCCCCTATAGACAGGTTTCTGCTATTACAGTGCTGTTATACCCTTGTCTGTTCCCACTACAAACAGGCTACTGCTATTACGCTGATATTACATCCTTATTACACCACACACCTGTCTGCCAATTACAGACAAGTTCCTGCTATTATGCTGTTATCACACCATTATTATGCCGCCTGACTGGCCACAGCTATCACACTGCTATTACACTATTATTACACCACATACCCCTTAAACCTATTTCAGGGGTTCCAAAAAATATGGGACCAAAATTATTTTTAACATCTGTCAAAGCAGCTGCTTGTTTACTGATAACCAGTACAGTTAATGTAACAAGTGCAGTGTTTAATTTGACTGGTATGAAGCTTAATAGGAATTGATTACATGCAGTAGGCATCTTAGTTTGTGTTTAACCTGTATGTAACCAGGTAGGTCACTTGAGAACTTGGTTCTCTTCAGCAGTGATGACCTTGGAATCAAAATGGGTGGGGAATGCAAGGGATTGTGTAGCCAGTCAGGTGTAGGGGGTAATTAGATGGTCAGATAGAGAGAAGATTTTTATACAAATTTGACCAGGACACCATGATTAACACCACTCTTATAAAGCAGCAAGAGATGTTTAATGACCACAATATCTCGGTTTAATGTCTCATCTGAAGGACAGACCCTCCTACAGCACAGTGCCCCCATCACTGTGCTGGGGCATTGGGCTTTTTTTGTTTCTTCCCTTACTGACCAATAAAACACCTCTCCCAGCTGTGAACCTAGTTTTTACAGGAGCTCTCCCATCCAAGTACTAACCACAAGTACGAACCAAGCCCACACCCGTTTAGCTTCAGCAGTTAGCCATGAGAAGGGCACAGTGTGTTATGGCTGCTGACTGACTATTATCCAGCAACCAACTTTGTCCAACAAGCTGCAGGAAGGAAGCATGTCTATTTTGTGATGTAATTGTTATATCATGGATCTGTGTAAGGCATGTAGCTATTTCTTACAAAATAAATATTTGATAATTACAATGATAACAATATTGTAAAGTTGTTTGTATACCAGATACGGTGGTTTACTTATTTGTTCATTAATGAAAGTTAGAAATGTAAACAAAGTATTCTTAAAAGATGAAATATTTTCTTCCATTTTGCCAAGGACCCCATGTTTAGGAATCTCTGTGGTTATTTGTCATTATCATAATATAATTTTAAGCTTTTTAATGTAATGGCTGAAAGGTGCTTTGTCATGGCGACCAATTTAAACCAGTGTCTTGTTTCCAGGTTTTCACATTCATCTTTTATGCACGAGAATTGACCAAAAATATATACATTTGCTACAGCATCATTGACAAGACTATTTTCACGGGAAAATGTTGACAATAATAAAATAAACAACAATGAACTCTTCATCACACTCTTTGTTGGAGGGGATTCTTGCTTAAGGATGGGGATGTTCATTAAATTGCATTACATCTGTTGTGTAGACATCTACAGGTAATTAGGGTGAATTACATGCAATGCCTTCATAGCTCCAGCAGAGAGCAGCACATATCAAGGAAGGAATTCACTTGATACGGTTTACAATTTGGTATTCAGCGGACACGCTTATCCGGAGCGACTTACACAGTAGTAGAGTGTCAGCGGTGAACATTCAACACTGGTAGTGTGAATTATTAACCTCCGTGTGCCATGAAAACAAGAATGTGCATTGAAATTAGATCAGCTTTCCAGATTGCAGACTGGAAGTTCCAAAGCTCCCCCTCAACAGACAACTGGGTATATGAAGACCTAGATGGATAGATATATAAGGTTAGAGGGACTACAGTGGCAGATACAGCATGCCAATACACAGGGCATCAAGAAGAAGAGAGAACAGGGATAAAAATAAAGCTCATCATTGTAAGGAGTGAAAATTATACAAACTGCTGTGGCCTTCGTTTCGTCCTTCATCAAAGGACCTCATATGCCAGTATTATTTTTTCGTTATGTTTTCTTTTTTAAAACCCCTACCATATTTCTATTGCAAAAAAAGAGGAGAACCTTTTATACAGTCTGATGATTGTTCAATCAGATTATCTTCTTTTTCAATATATACTTCATTAACTAGCCTTTATTAGTATTGCTGAAGTGTGGCTGTGAATGGGAAATACACTGCCTGGCCAAAAAAAAAGTCGCAGTTGCACCAGTCATGCATAGTGCCCACTGTACAAGCCTCTGGAGGCAGTGTTATGATCTGGGGCTGCTTCAATTGGTCAGGTCTAGGCTCAGCAACGTTATGCAGCAATAAAATGAAGTCAGCTGAGTACCTGAATATACTGAATGACCAGGTTATCCCATCAATGGGCATATTCCAGGACGACAATGCCAAGATTCATCGGGCTCAAATTGTGAAAGAGTGGTTCAGGGAGCATGAGGAATCATTTTCACACATGAATTGGCCACCAGAGTCCTGACCTTAACCCCATTGAAAGTCTTTGGGATGTGCTGGAGAAGACTTCACGGAGTGGTTCGACTCTCCCGTCGTCAATACAAGATCTCGGCCAAAAATTAAGTCTGGACGGAAATAAATGTTGTGACGTTGCATAAGGTTGTCGAAACAATGCCACGACGAATGCGCGCCATAATCAAAGATAAAGGCGATCCAACAAAATATTACAGTGTGCGACTTTTTTTTTGGCCGGGCAGTGTAGATCTTTTTCAATTGAAATTATAATAACAAAATAACAATAATGCAAAGAATAATAATCTCTCTCCTCCCTTCTGTTCTCACTTTCTCTCTCTGTATCACTCTCTCTCTCTTGCTCTGTCTCTCTCTATCCATCTCTGTCTCAGTATGATGTGTATGTTAAGCTTGACGGAGAGCAAGAGTGCCACATTCCCTATAGACAAACCACGCCACCTGCTCGACGACAGCTTCTTGGAGTCTCATAGCCCATCCTGGAACCCATCACACAGCTCGGTCTACACCAACGGCCTTTCGCTAGGTAACCACACTGTCTACTACACCAATGGCCTTTTGCTAGGTAACCGCACTGTCTACTATACCAACGGCCTTTCGCTAGGTAACCACACTGTCTAATACACTAACGGCCTTTTGCTAGGTAACCACACTGTCTACTACACCAATGGCCTTTCACTAGGTAACCACACTGACTACTACACCAACGGCCTTTCGCTAGGTAATCACACTGTCTACTTCACCAATGGTCTTTTGCTAGGTAACCACACTGTCTACTTCACCAGTGGCCTTTTGCTAGGTAACCACATTGTCTACTACACCAATGGCCTTTCGCTAGGTAACCACACTGTCTACTACACCAAGGGCCTTTCGCTAGGTAACCACACTGTCTACTGCACCAACGGCCTTTCGCTAGGTAACCACACTGTCTACTACACCAACGGCCTTTCACTAGGTAACCACACTGACTACTACACCAACGGCCTTTCGCTAGGTAACCACACTGTCTACTTCACCAATGGCCTTTTGCTAGGTAACCACACTGTCTACTACAACAACGGCCTTTTGCTAGGTAACCACACTGTCTACTTCACCAATGGCCTTTTGCTAGGTAACCACATTGTCTACTACACCAATGGCCTTTCGCTAGGTAACCACACTGTCTACTACACCAAGGGCCTTTCGCTAGGTAACCACACTGTCTACTGCACCAACGGCCTTTCGCTAGGCAACCACACTGTCTACTACACCAACGGCCTTTCGCTAGGTAATCACACTGACTACTACACCAAAGGCCCTTCGCTAGGTAACCACACTGTCTACTACACCAATGGAATTTTGCTAGGGCAGCAAATCCTAATTAATTTCCCAGTATTTGCACATCTGGTCTATCTCCCCTGTTATCTCTGCCACAGTGATCCTGTGGATGATGTGCTGACCTGAATTCTCTGTGTTTGACTCCAGGAAGCAGCCAGAGTTCAGTCAGCGAGGACCTGTTCATCAGAGTAGAAAGGTGAAAACCTGCTTTTGCTTTGCAGCATTCTGAAATTATGCTGCAATTTGGCCCCTAGGGTATCCCCTTGTAAAATATTTTTAAAGGATATCCAGGGCAGTTCTCTAAAGGATACAGTAGAACCTCTGAACTTTGAAAGTAAAGTCAAACACACCAAAATGAAAGAGTGTTTTCAACAGACAACTAAAAATATAGTGACCTAGGTCTGCTCACAGACCACATATTTGGAATCTGCGGAGCATATCTGACCTCTGTCTGACCAGCTATCAGGCTCAGACTGCTAAATATTTGAACAGGAGCCGCCTTTATGCCACACTGGGGCCCAATTGGACGGTTCCGGCCCGGAATTCCCCCAGGAGCCGAAGTCACATGTACAGGTATGGTAACAGCAAGGTTAAGGGTCTCTCTCAATCTCTTTCCATTCCTTTCTCATCCCTCTATCTCTTTCTATCTCTCTCTCTTGAATTCTTTCAAATTCAAAATTTTTATTGGCATGAAAAGAGAAATCTAATTTGATATGCAATCAGAAAAAGGGAATCGGATTACTGAAAAATTACTGAAATAATAAGTAACAATAATTAGCTCATAATTCAGTAGGGGAAAAAATTAAGGGCTCGTGTGGGAGTAGACATTTGGGAAATCTGGGGCCACACCTACTGATTAAGTAGGCACACATACCTGGGTTGTGTTAACTAATCCGCCCAAGGTTTTAGAGTGTGCTTCTTTCCAAGTAAGGGGGGTAGATCAGGATCTTCACAAAAGAGAAACAGAGAATGCAAAGAACTCAGCTGAAAAGCTTTAATTTTTTTGTTTTATTTTTATTTTGGTTATTTTAGTTAATTATTTTTACCCGGAGGGTGAATAGAGAAGGTTTTTGTTTGTTTGTTTTATTTCATTTAAAGAACATGCTCTGAGGGCGGTGATGTGGTCGGAGAGCCAGATGCGACCTTAAGGGGATCCATAAGTTACCCACAACAGAGATAACCACTGATAGCGGGAAAGGAAAGATGAAATCCTGACAGAGCAGGAGAAAACAGAACAAGGGGAAATAATCCCCGGCGAATCCGCCAAAAGAAAAGTAACCCAAAAACGGTAGAAAAGGCTCGCAGACTCGAGCAGGAAGAAATTGCCTCTGGCTCAATAAATTATAAATGAGCAAAAATAAGGTAACAGAGGTTACTGCCTCAGAGAGGACAGGAAGGAAAAACCAAAGTAAGAAACAAAGAGCGCAAAAGAGAAAACAAACTCCTAATAAGGACTATTCTAAAGCACGCCTAAAGGCAAGTCCCGCGGTACTTTTTTAGCAAATAGGCTGAAAAAGCAAAGAGGTCACCTAGTTCCTATACCGATACCTGGCTTTACATGAAACGAACGTTTACACAGAAGCCCCGAGAAATGCAAACGCCCAATTTAAATAGAGGCGCCCAGCTGATGCTAATAAGCCTAATCGGAAAAGGGAAGGGCACGAGTGCCCTCTGGTGACAAACAACCGCCATAACCGCCAGACACAGACTGAACAGGCTAAATCCATGACAGCCCCCCCCCCCCCCCTCTAAGGAGTGGCCCCCGACGGTCCTTCCGACTCACGCCTGCGAAAGTCACTTATCAAATCCGGGTCCAAGATGTTCCTGGAGGGAACCCAGCAGCGCTCTTCCGGGCCATAGCCCCCCCAATCTACAAGATACTGCACCCCATGGCCCACTCGCCTACTGGCCAGAATACGTCGCACTGACCCTCAATGAGCCGCGGCGGGGCCTCGTCCGCCGGAGCCAACGTCCTAATGAGTACCGGTTTAAGACGAGAAACGTGAAACGTGGGGTGCGCCTTCATGGACGGAGGAAGCTGTAGGCGAATGGTGACCGGGTTAATTTTCTGGATTATTTTAAAGGGGCATATCAACCACGGAGCGAGCCTACGAGACTCAACCCGTAATGGGAGGTCACATGTGGAAAGCCACACTCATTAGCCCACTCGATAAGAGAGTGCCGGACCGCGACACCTGTCGGCAAGTCTCTTTTAATTAGCCATGGCACGCACAAGCGAAGCCCAAACTTTTCTCCAAGTGACGCGACAATGTCAATTAAAGAATTTGGCGGATGCCACCCCTACGTTCCTCTCCAACTCAGGGAATAAAGGAGTTTAATAGCCGACTTGTGCCTCGAAGGGCGAGAGACCCATGGATGCATTACGCAATGTGTTGTGTGCATACTCCGCCCGCGCAAGCTGTCTGCTCCATGTTGTAAGATTAGACGATGCCAGACAGCGGAGGGTGCTCTCCATCCACTGATTGGTGCGCTCCGTCTGCCCATTAGTTTCCGGATGAAACTCTGATGAGAGACTGACAGATGCACCTAGGAGAGAGCAGAAAGCCTGCCAAAAGCGAGAAACGAACTGGGGGCCATGATCGGACACAACGTCCTGGGGTAAACCACGAACCCTGAAAAACGTGGTTGACTACCAATCGGGTGGTCTCCAGGGCAGTAGGCAGCTTGGGAAGCGGAATAAAATAGGCTGCCTTGGAAAACCTGTCCACAATCACTAAAATAACCATGTGACTGTCTGATGGGGGTAGGCCAGTCACAAAGTCCAGAGCGATGTGACTCCACGGCCGACTCGGGATGGGTAAGGGACGTAACAGTCCAGAGGGCGAGAGCTGTGACCCCGTATTACGGGCACAGACCGAACAGGCTGAAACGAACATGAAGAGTTGTTTTTAGAATCACTTCTGGAGTCCCGAGGAGCCGATGCTGCCTCGCTGCTCTGCCCCGAGGCCGAGCTCCCTGTGTCGGGGGTAGTTTCCGAGGATGGGGGTCAGACCTAAGATCTGCAGCACGCCAGCTACCACCGCTTCCTGGACAAATGTCCCACTGGGCCGCCGACGGGGTAGATGCACTTCCCTCCCTCCAGTCCCAAAGGAGCTTCGACTGACGAATGCGTTTCAAGCACTGGACAGGCTCTCCCAGCCCTTGGGAGAACTCCAAGACCTAAGCACACTCCGGGATCCAGCTGCTGCTGGCGGTCCGTGCGCTCCTCCCGGCACTGCTGTGCCGCCTCCAGTGGCCAGTGTTCATCGACGAGGAAGCGTCCACGAGGAAGCGTAGGATGCTGCGGGAGGCCATCAGCAGTCACTCCGGAGGTCCCTCCCGGGCTGAGTCTCGCTGCCAGTTTGCACAGTCCGACCAGGCTGATCACCAGCAGACTGCCGCTGGAGTGCAAACCCCTGCTCCATCTGTTACCCGTCACAATCAGCCGGCTCCTCCGTCAACTCTAATTATTGGTGACTCTATTATTAGAAACGTTAGATGCAAAGGGGCTCTTACCTTTTGCTTCCCTGGTGCTAGAGTGTTGGACCTTGTAAACAAAATCTCGGACATAATCAAATCCCACCCGGATGCAGAGAAGATTATTTTACATGTTGGAACAAATGACACTCTTAGCCAGCAGTCCGAATTACTAAAAAGGGATTTTTGTCAACTGTTCAACTTTCTGAACAGCCTTAACATAAGGGTTTTCTTGTCAGGCCCAATCCCCACGTTCGGTCGTGGCGTGGGTCAATTTAGCAGGTTGATTAGCCTGAACACCTGGCTCTCATCTGCCTGCGCTGCTCACTGTTTAACCCTCATTGATAATTTTAACTGGGAACAGGGTTTTCTGGGAACAGGGTCACTTTTTCCATACAGATGGTGTTCACCCCAATAAAGCAAGCGCAAGGGTGCTTTCTGCCAACTTATGCTATGGCATACAGCATTCTTTACTTGCCACAGGTAAAGTATCCTGCAGCTCCTGCCCTAACAAATGTGCGGAACGGTCCGTGAAACATTGACGTTCCCCTGGTCCTAGTCCCTATCACATTGGTTCCACCTCGCTCACTGTTACATTTTCTACTGGGCTCGGACCATCTAATGGCATTTTAAACATCCCTGTCAGTAATAATGCTACTTTTTGTGGTGCAACTGCATACCCAATCGAGAAAATTGCTTGTACCCGTCTGCCTCGGCAGAAATGTAGACCTAGGGGTGTCTCTGTTACTAATCTTACACAAATCCATATTCAGCCGCCTGATATGATTTTAACGGTCTCATCTGTAGTGAAAGTAGCCTTTCAAACACGTAAATGTGGATTGGGAATACTGTGTCTTAACGTAAGGAGTTTTTTATCAAAAATAGATTTTATTCGAGCTTTGGTGCTACGAAGCAATCCTGATGTATTTCTTGCTACTGAATCTTGGTTAAATATTTCTGTGTCGGACAATGATATAACAATGGATGGTTATTGTGTTTTTAGATGTGACAGGAAAGAGAGAGGAGGAGGGGTAGTGATGTTTGTTAAATCCACACTCGCTGTGAATGTTTTATTATCCTCCTCTATTCCTGAACAGTTTGAGTGTCTAGTTATTAAAATAGGCATGGGTTGTACAAGTATTACACTAGCAGGTGTGTATCGCCCACCGAGCGCTCCTTCCTCCTCTATAATCAATTTGTCCAATATCCTGTCCGCTCATGCCCACACTGAATTAGTTGTTGCGGGCGATTTTAACATAGATTGGCTATCACCGTCCTCAAACAATTTTAAAGAGGTCTGCGATGGCCTAATTTTGACGCAACTTATATCAGAGCCTACGCGACCAAATTTGAAAGATTTAACTCGGTCGACTTTGATTGATCTAATTTTAACAAATAGACCACACAAGTACGCTCTGAGTGGTGTCTTTCCTTTGGATTTTAGTGATCACTGCCCAGTAGCATGTATTAGAGACATGAAAGCTTCAAAAACACCACCATGTTTTATTACTAAAAGAAATATTTAAATTAAAAACAGGGCTTCCTGCACGATATATTTTGGAGTGATTTAAGCTTTGCTGGTTTTATTCCAGACCCTGACCTAGCATTGTCACACTTTACTACTGTATTTAATTGTGCTGTGGATAAGCATGCTCCAGTTAAGAGACTAAGGGTAAAAAATAGAAGCAATCCTTGGTTTTCGAGTGCTTTATCCACTGAATTACGCGTCAGGGATGAAGCATGGGTGAAAGCAAGGGAAACCCAGGCGCAATCTGACTGGCAGGTTTTTTAAAAACTAAGAAATAAATGCTGCTCACTGATAAAAAAGGCAAAATCTGAATATTTCATCTCGTCGTTGGCGAAAAGTCGGTAATCCAGCAAAATTTTGGAAAATTGTCAAGTCCCTGAATTCTAGTCCTTCGTCATCAATACCACACTCTTTCCACACTGATTCTGGACCTATTACTGATAGACACAAGATCTGTGATTTTTTTAATCAACATTTTATAGAGGCTGGAAATCTTTTTGTATGGAAAGCTGCTCATGTTCTTCCTTTATTCAAGGGTGGTGATGCCAGTTCGGTAAACAGCTATCGGCCCATCTCAAAATTGTCTTGCCTGGCTAAGATCTTGGAATCACTTGTTAAAGTGATACTGCAGTCAAAAACCGACTTTTCCCGTTGAAAACCGATGTTTTGGGTTAGATTATAATCATACACAACTGTCTATGTCTGAAAATCTCATGTTTAGTCAAAATAGTTTTATATGAGTTTTTGTGAAGGCTTACCAAAACGCTGGTTTCCGGGGATTCGTGACGTCGTGAGATTCTTAACATAAAAATGGGTGGAGTTTAGGTGGTCCTAGGGGTGGTCTCGGCTGGGCACGTGGTATAAAAGCAACGGGTTTTTTTTTCCTCTTTGAGACTGAGACCCTTGTACTGTTAACTAGTTAGTTCAAGTTCAAATGCGAATTGCTTTGTATTACTGCTAACGTTAATATTACGACTTCTATCGAGCTACTAAGGCTACGTTCACACTGCAGGCCTTAGTGCTCAATTCCGATTTATTGCTCAGATCCGATTTTTTTTGTTTGGCTGTTCACATAAATTTTTTAATGTGGCCCATATCTGATTCCAGTGTGAACCGATTGCTCTCCTCAAATGACCTGTGCAAATTAACAAAAACAAAAGACATAGCGCCTGTTACACAGCCTGCAGAAATAAACAACAAAAAGGAAGTCATCAAAGTCACAGCTTCTGCGTTAATTTTAAAGTTGATGTGCAGTGGAGCTAATGATAAGGGTGAGGAGACGGGAAAAAATCCAAGGTTTTTACTAGCTTTTTGTGCTGCCATGGCTGCTACTGTGCAGAGTGACTCGTGAATGCGAGATCGGAGCCAGGAGTGGGGGGTTTAAGTGAAACTCAAGCAAGGCATGAAATTAACCTCACTCACTCGCGAGGACGAGGACGGGCGAGTTAAGAAAATGGAGCGCTCGGCCGTTTGGCTAGTGAGACTAGTCGATATACATTTATAAAACGGATAGTTCCGGGATGCAGATTGGTCAATACAGCGTTCCAGCCGTGTTAAAATACACAATATAAAAAATCTATAGTATCACACAACACATCTGTTCAACTTCATGTGTAACATATAGCCTAGCATGCGCACCCTTAGATTAAACTATTGACACACTATTGGACCATAACGACAAACAAGCTAACTTAGCTAGGTAACGTTAGCTCTACCATTCGGTTACATCCCCGGTCCTCTCCTCGATCGCGAAGACGTCTCTCAACTAATACAGCGGCTGCTGCTGCCAGTGACTCGAATGAATACAGCTGTATTTCCCAAGCAACATCTTCGCGAGGAAGAGTCTTCCACCACAAAGGAATCCTTTCAAACTCCTCCACCTCAAAACTCCCTGCAGTACTGCTGTCACTCTTGTCGCTTGTCATTTTGTTGTTTGTTTAGGTGAGGAGAGAGCAGGAAGGGGGCTGAGTTCAGTGGGGGCCTGAGTCAGTTCAACAAGACACACCCTTTCACTCCTTGACTGTATGAATATTCATAATATGACTACGTGGCACCATCATCATATGACCACACCTACTCACGAGTTCCAGTTCAAATTTAAGCGGTAAAAAAGGCCTTAGAAAAGCCTCTGCAGTATCTCTTTAAGCAACAACTATGCAGCTTTTTAACTTTCAACAATATTTTAAATTCACAGCAATCTGGCTTCAGGCCTGGTCATATAGCACCATTACAACAGCTTCATTGGTTATAGATTATATAGTAACAGCGTTGGATAATAAACAAAAATGTGCAGCCCTTTTTATCGATCTAGCAAAAGCTTTTGATACAGTAGACCATACAATCTTAATACAAAAGTTGTCCTCCATCGGACTTGATAGCATAGTCTGTTCATGGTTCCAGGATTACCTTTCAAATAGAACTCAAGCTATTATGGTTGGGGATTTGAAGTCAAATTTTTTAAAGTAAAGAAAGGAGTACCCCAAGTATCCATACTTGGACCAATTTTACTTACAGTCTATATAAATGATATTGCTAGCAATATAGCAAATTGTAAGGCTCATTTTTATGCTGATGACACAGTGCTTTACTCCTCAGCACCAATGGGCACCCAGGCCCTTACTTACTTACAATCAGCTTTTAATGTTATACAGCAAGCTCTAGCTGGTATTAAACTTGTTTTGAATACTGAAAAAACTAAGTACATGATCTTTTCTACATGGAATACAACTATGCCAAATGCTTCCATACCCTCATTGACCGGTGCTCAAATTGAACAAGTTCAGTACTACAAATATTTAGGTATCTGGCTGGATCATGATTTCTCTTTTAAAACTCATGTGGCCAACTTATCCAAAACAATTTAAACTAAAATCGGGTTTCTTTACAGAAATAGATCCTGTTTTTCATTGGACAACAGGAAGAGGATTGTGCAGGTGACAATCTTACCTATATTTGACTACGGGGATGTTCTGTACAGGCATGCCTCTAACAGTACTTTAAGGCCCTTGGACGCAATTTATCATAGCACATTGCGCTTCATTACAGGAGATGGTTTCCAAACACATCACTGTGCTTTATATAGTTCAGTAGGATGGTATTCTCTTAATTATAGAAGGAAGCAACAAAGCATTCTATTTATTTATAAAGCCTTGCTAGGCAAACTTCCTCTCTACCAGACCAGGCTTCTGTCCATCAAAATCGCAAGTCATCATATCAGATCTCAAGATTTGATTATGTTAGAGGCACCCAGAACTAGAACAAATCTGGGCAATACCGCTTTTAGCGCATTTATATGTGGAATAAATATCAGGATATACTGAAGTTAGATTGCCTTACCCCGATCGAGTCCTTCAAGAAATTAGTGATGGATATGATACTAAAAGAGGCCGAATGTACCTGCCTTTAGTGATAAATTAGGACAATCAGATCACTATTCCCTGTCTTATGTTTTTTATTTATTTATTTATTTATTTTTTTAAATGTTTTTTTCCCTATATTTGCGCTTGGTGTATGTGAATTCCTTGGATTTAAACTGTAATTTTTGTTTTGTAAAACTGTCACTGTAAATGTTTTATTGTAATCAGGGCTCCCCTGAAAAAGAGACCTTGGTCTCAGTGGGACTTCCCTGCAATAAAAGTTTCTATCTATCATTGGACCGGTCGAAAATCCGAGAAAGCGCATCTGGTTTAACGTTCTTGGAGCCTGGCCAATATGTCAATAGGAAATTAAAACGCAAAAAGAAGAGTGACTAATGGGCCTGTCGTGAATTGCGTCGTTTGGCGTCCTGAATAAACTCAAGGTTCTTATAGTCCGTCCAAACCGTAAAGGGATGCTCAGCTCCCTCACGCGAGTGACGCCACTCCTCCAGCGCTAAATTAACAGCCAAAAGCTCCCAGTCACCCACATCATAATTCCTCTTGGCAGGCATCAAGCCCCAGGAGAAATAGGCGCACGGATGCATCTTCTGATCTTGGGGGCAGTGTTGAGACAGTATAGCCCCCATCCCCAACTCAGAGGCATCAACCTCCACCACAAATGGGAGTGAAGGGTTGGGAGTAATTAGGATGGGCCCGGAGCTAAACCTCTTTTTTAACTTCCTAAACGCCGCCTTGGCTCTAGGATTCCATTGGAATCACACTGATGCCGTTTTCTTGGTCAGAGCCATGATAGGTGCGACCACAGAGCTGAAGTTGCGTATAAAACACCAGTAAAAATGAACAAACCACAAAAAACATTGTACCTGTTTGATTGATTCAGGGGTAGGCCAATTCATGACCGCTGAAACCTTCTCGGGGTCCATTTGGATCCTTCCCTCCATTATTACAAACCCCAAGAAAGAAACAGTCAGCATAGAAGGCACACTTTTCCACCTTAACAAATAATTGTGCTTTAAGAAAAGCCTGTAACACCTACCTGACATAGTCAATGTGCTCAGAGAGATTAGCGGAAAAAAACAAAATGTCATCAAAATAGACAAAAAAAATTTCTCCAACATCTCTCTGAGCACATCGTTCACTAGTGCCTGAAATACAGAGGGGGCGGTAGTCAGCACGAACAGTATGACCAGGTATTCATAGTGCCCACTATGCGTATTAAAAGCCATCTTCCACTCATCCCCTGTGCGCATGCGCACCAAGTTATATGCATTGCGGAGGTCGAGTTTGGTAAAAACGGATGCACCCTGAAGGCGTTCGAAAGCCGAGTTCATCAGAGGCAGAGGGTATCGGTTTTTTACAATGATACTGTTTAACCCTCGATAGTCGATGCATGGTCTCAAGCCCCTGTCTTTTTTCTGAACAAAAAATCCCGCCCTGGCCGGCGAGGTAGATGGCCTGATAAAGCCATTAGCTAATGCCTCTTTAATGTACTCCCTCATAGCAGTACTTTCGGGAGCTGACAAGGAGTACAGGGAACCCCTAGGTGGCACTGTGCCGGGATAGAAGTCAATGGCACAGTCATAGGGTTGGTGAGGCGGCAAGGTGGTAGCACGCTGTTTACTGAACACCTCCAAAAGCTCAGCGTACTCGGCCGGCACATTAGGTGGCAAGGGAAATTTGAGTGCTCCTATCATTCTAGTGTCTTCAGAACTAGAGGGGGAAAGAGGCGCTGATTCGAACATGATCTCCTAGGGACAAATCATCTAACAGAGGGTTCCAATCAAACTGAATCCCACACCAGACTGTCCTCCCTGTCCTCAGCGGGTGAGGAAAACCCCATCAGACCAGACGGGGAATCCCCTCGTCATCATCGCTGATAGAGCTTGGCTCAGCTTCAGCCCCATGAATGTCAGGCGCCGGTGAGGGCATCAACAGACAGTGAGGGGCGCACTGAGGGCCCCACTGTATGATGGTGTCTCCATCACTGCCCCAATTAACATGAGGTTTGTGCTTGACCAACCAGGAGTGGCCTTAAATGAGGGGGTAGGTAGGTGAGTCAACTAAAAAGAGTCGGATTCGTTCCGAATGACCCCCGTGAAGTGTACGCATAAAATTGGTTGTTTGTTTCACCAGACCGGTACCCAAAAGGCGACCGTCAAGAGCAGTGTCCTAACGGGGTTGCAAGAGGGAACGAACCGGGATTCCAGACTCCTTGGCCCACTTGAAGTCCACAAAACACTCCACCGCCCCCAAATCTAGAAAGGCGTCAATTTTAATGGAGTGCTTGTTCCAGAATAGCTCGACTGGTAATAGAGTACGGAAGATTAGTTTGTTATGTCTCGTTGGTATCTTTCGTTCTACTAGCGAGACCCCCCATTTCCCATCAGCTTGGGGCACTCGGTTTTTGTGTGTCCCCTGCGCCTGCAGTACCGACACCACTTCCCGCACTGCTTAGGTTCCTGTGTGTCACGGAAGGAGGAGCTATCAAGCTGCATGGGCTTGTCTTTGCCCAGCGAATCGCGGAGAGCAGGAGACGCAGAGGGCGTACCCGGAAGAGTACGGAGTAGATCGGCCCTTCCTCTCTCCCTCTCATGTTCCCTAACGCGGTTGTCCATACGAATGGCGGTTGTGACCAAAGTATTGAATGTGGCAGGAGGTTCGAGTACCACCAGAGTGTCTTTAACCAGATCAGAAAGCGCATTAGTCAATAAGGTTATAAGCGGGGCCTCTGCCCAGCCGGTCTTGCCTGCCAACGCCCGAAACCGGATAGAGAACTCCGCTACGCTGCTGTTCCCCTGCCGAATGCGGGTTAGCCTCATGGCTGCTTGGAGATGTCATAGTGAAAGACCAGCGCCATCTTATCTATGAGGCTAACCAAATTGTTCATTAGAGGAGCATTTCAGCGAATCAGGGGGATCAGCCCAGGCGAAGGCGGTACCCGTGAGGAGTGAAAGGATAAATGCCACCCGAGAATCTCCCAGTGGTGTCACACTGTGTGTAATAAATTGTAAATGTGTCACTCGCTGTCCCTCAGTCTGTGGCATGCGGTTACATATTGTGCTGCTAATGCTGCATAGACACGCTTTTCTCCCTGATAAAAAGTTGTTTTACAATTAGGGGAAATTTAGGTAATATTGTGCTCAAATTGCCTTGCATTTTTCAGCTTGTATGAAAGTGCAGCTTTGTTTCCATGACTCCCTGACTGTAGTGGGAGCAGTCCTCTATGGGCAGCCAGATTTGTTGCCAGGCTGTGCTCAATAAGTGTCTACATTGTCAAAGTCTTTCTTTGTGATTAGTCACCACAGTCTTGATAGGTTCACTGTCTTTTTAGGGCCAGATACAATTGCATTTTGACCATGGTGTGACCATTGTTGAATGTGCTAGTTAGAACAGACAGATTAAATAAGTGAGTGATGAATGTGTTAGACCTCATACACACTGGGGTTTTAGTTTTGAAGTTTCCGCTACCTTGACTTGTTCGTACACATTACTTCTGTGGTTTTATAATTCTCCACGGTGCACGTTTCGGTCACACTTTAAACAAAGTCTCCATATGAAGGCTTTATATAGCATATACAAAGCCTTCATAAACGTGACATGATGGCTTCATAAACCATACATAAGCAAATGCCATGCTTCATAAAGGGTGACATAACACCTTATTATGCAACATCGTATGCCAAATGCTTCACAGTTAGCCTAGCATCCTGCATACGCATGTTTTATGTCACCCTGTATAATGTTTAGCCACTAATAGCCAGGTGACATTGTTGGTTATGCTACATTTGGCATAACATGTTGCATAAGAAGGTGTTATGTCACCTTTTATTAAGCATGGCATTTGCTTATATATTATTTATATTTTCCTCCTTTCGTATTCGCTCTATTTCCCTTGCTTTGAGCGGAAGGTTTTCGTTATCTTTTTATTTTCCTCCTTGTTTGAGCTCATTTGAATTTGATTGAGCTGGAGGTTTTTCCTTCTCTTTCTGTCTACTTCTACTCGAGTCTTCGAGTCTCTTTTTCACCCTCTTTTGTGGGTTGTTTGTTGGCTGATACGCCAGGGGTTATTTCCCCTTTGTTTGTTTTCCCTGTTCTGTCAGTGTATCCCTATTTGTACTCCTACTTGTGGTTCCCACGTTAGTGGGTAATTTTTGGATCCCCTTCCAGTCGCGCCTGGTTCTCCGACCCCTTCCCCTCCCTTACAGTCTGCCATTGGCCAGAACCTTCATCTAGCTGACGTATTCCTCCCGGTGACAAAATTGAAACCTGTACAGCTACGCCCTGGGGTTTTGGAGCAAGGGCAGGTTACGCCCCAGCTATAAAAGTGAATCTCAGTGGTTGATTTCACTGTTTTTTTCTATATAGTTTAGTGGTTGTTCTGCATGGACGGAAAGGAGATAGGAGAGAGAGTGAGCAAGCGATATATATATAGCTAGCTTACAGTTTAGCTTTTTTGAATATTCTAGTAAGTTATAGTAACCTATTTTTGTTCAATTCTTTTATAGTTCGCTTGATCGTCCCTTGTTTTTTGATAGTTTGTTTTTCAGTCTAGCTTAGCAAGTAGCTAGCTAGTTTATTTAACAAAAAATAAATATATACTTTATTAAAAATAAATATATAAAGCATAGTTGAGCCAGGAATTGTAGTATATGCATGATGCATGTTTACCTTTGCAACGTCCCTACAACAACCAACATTCTCTCTTGGAGAGTTCAGTGCAGTGACCACATGTGCACCCGTTGAAATGGAAACCAATATTGTTGATATCTTGCAGGTAACATTAGTGTGATTGCCTACAGCCTGTGTAAAATGAGTAGCTTACATGGCAAGGGTAACTATTTGTACAGCGTGTGATTTGTTGTTTGCTGGCCGCATCATTATAAGCCCAAATGAGGCTATGCGTGCCGCTGCCTACCACTCCAAAACATTGCTTCTGCCTCGGCTACTTGGGGCTCGGCAGCAGCTGGAGCATGCGTGTTTGTGTGTGTGTGTATGAGTGAGAGAGGTAGCGAGAGAGAGTGGAACAAAGCAGCCGCTGTGAGTAGAAATGACCTTTTGTGTTATGATCCGAGAAGGGACTGGACTCAAATGCACGACTCACACACAAGGAATTCCAATGTTCCAGTAATTTATTGCTTCAACCAATACTCCTGAAGCATAGGGAGATGGTTGACAGACAAACGGAAACCAGTAATGGATCAGCAGGGGATGAGCGGTAGCGCGAGAGGCCAGGGACTGGTTAGTGGCAGGAATCCGGGCAAGTTGAGCAGAGGAGGAGCGGGGAGCGGGAGACGGGGCAGCATGGAGTGGGCAGGAACAGCTGCAGATTGGCAGAACTGGAGCACAGACAGGATATGTACAAACAGCTGCAGGCTGGTGGACTTGGAAGCAGACAAGAGTTAGTTGACAGCAAGGCAAGACTGGATAAACAGCGTGTTAACGCAGTTTCAAATGAGAGTTAATTTAAGCAAGGCAAGACAGAACTAGATACCAAGTATCAGACAAGACAAGACCAGAGTATTACTACAACAAGACTTAGCGAACTCAGCCACAACAACACTTAACGAACCAGCACAAGACAAAGAACATCAGGAGAATATATAGGAGAGTTAACGAGCACCAATTAAGTGCAGCATGAGAATGTATGCGTGAGTGATTAGCGGAGCAGAGAGTGTGAGGAATGCATGCGGAGAGAAGGAAAGAGATAGGCAGAAACAGAGCAAGGGAACAGAGTGACACGAAAGGGAAACCACGCCCAGCCAGCAGCACAAGCAAGACCAACATGAAACATGAAAACCAGACACGAAACGTGAGAACGGTAAAACAAGGAGCACAAACGGGGACGGGGACAGAGAGTGTCACATTTTGGCTACCCATGAAAAAAATTGCTGGGGCGTGGTTTGATACCTGGAGCTCAGCCCCTATATTATTACCTTATCACACCCAGATTTAGGCATTTTTCGAATTTCAAAGGAGGGTGGGGTCTAGTAAAACCAGTGTGTTTTGTCACCCTTAAGGGTTTTCGAAACGTTTCCAAGGGGTTTTAAAATCAAACGTTTTCTAAACCCCTGACAGTGTGGATTTTACGGTTTTAAGGAGCCTTAACGGTTTTTGAAACGGGTTTTAGTGCCAGTGTGTATGAGGCCTTAGTTAAGTCAGTGAGATTTAATAAATGGTCCTCCTCTCCACTCCCAGCCCCCCAGCTGTTGATCCTACCCAACCAGATAGTGAGGTGGGTGTGGCCACCATGGAGGGCCCTCTTCGCAGGAAGACCATGTTGAAAGGAGGCAGGAAGCCTACGGTGAGCGAGCGAACCTACACTAACCGCTCTACCAGCTGTACATGTTTTACATGCTGTAACCGCTCTACCTGCTTTACTTTTATTACCTGCTGTAACCACTCTACCTGCTCTAGCCGATCTATTGGCTATACATGCTTTACCTGCTGTAACCACTCTACCTGCTATAGCCGCTCTATTGGCTATATATGCTTTACCTGCTGTAACCACTCTACCTGCTCTAAATATTTTACCTGCTGTAACCACTCTACCTGCTCTAGCCGCTCTATTGGCTATACATGCTTTACCTGCTGTAACCACTCTACCTGCTCTAGCCGCTCTATTGGCTATATATGCTTTACCTGCTGTAACCACTCTACCTGCTGTACATGTTTTACATGCTGTAACCGCTCTACCTACTTTACTTTTATTACCTGCTGTAACCACTCTACCTGCTCTAGCCGATCTATTGGCTATACATGCTTTACCTGCTGTAACCACTCTACCTGCTCTAGCCGCTCTATTGGCTATATATGCTTTACCTGCTGTAACCACTCTACCTGCTCTAAATATTTTACCTGCTGTAACCACTCTACCTGCTCTAGCCGCTCTATTGGCTATACATGCTTTACCTGCTGTAACCACTCTACCTGCTCTAGCCGCTCTATTGGCTATATATGCTTTACCTGCTGTAACCACTCTACCTGCTCTAAATATTTTACCTGCTGTAAGCACTCTACCTGCTCTAGCCGCTCTATTGGCTATACATGCTCTACCTGCTGTAACCACTCTACCTGCTCTAAATATTTTACCTGCTGTAACCACTCTACCTGCTCTAGCCGATCTATTGGCTATATATGCTTTACCTGCTGTAACCACTCTACCTGCTCTAAATATTTTACCTGCTGTAACCACTCTACCTGCTCTAGCCGCTCTATTGGCTATACATGCTTTACCTGCTGTAACCACTCTACCTGCTCTAGCCGCTCTATTGGCTATACATGCTTTACCTGCTGTAACCACTCTACCTGCTCTAAATATTTTACCTGCTGTAACCACTCTACCTGCTCTAGCCGCTCTATTGGCTATACATGCTTTACCTGCTGTAACCACTCTATCTGCTCTAAATATTTTACCTGCTATAACCACTCTACCTGCTCTAGCCGCTCTATTGGCTATACATGCTTTACCTGGTGTAACCACTCTACCTGCTCTAGCCGCTCTATTGGCTATACATGCTTTACCTGGTGTAACCACTCTACCTGCTCTAAATATTTTACCTGCTGTAACCACTCTACCTGCTCTAGCTGCTCTATTGGCTATACATGCTTTACCTGCTGTAACCACTCTACCTGCTCTAAATATTTTACCTGCTGTAACCACTCTACCTGCTCTAGCCACTCTATTGGCTATATATGCTTTACCTGCTGTAACCACTCTACCTGCTCTAGTCACTCTATGGGCTATACAGGTTTTACCTGCTCTAACCTCTCTACTTGCTTTACCTGATCTAACCGCTGTACATGCTTTACCTGTGCTAACCATTCTATCTGCTCTACATGCTTTACCTGCTAAAATTATTCTACCTGCTCTACATGCTCCCACTTTTATTATGAAGAGAATTATTGTATATATATATATTTTTTTTGGAACAGTTCTCTTCCTGGACCCGGTTCTGGATCATTCTCTCTGGCACAACACTGACATTCTACAGCTCGAAAGCTCTGAGGGGCTCAGAGAGGAGACATGTGAGTCTGTGTAGTTCAGGACTCCTCAACTCTGGTCATGGAAAGCCATAGGGTCTTCCAGGGTCCCCTATCCTGGTCCTGGAGAGTGACAGGGTCTGCTGGTTTTCATTGTTACTCAGAACTTACACAGTTAAATCACCTCAGGAAGCAAAAATCAACAGACCACCAGCCCCCCAGTACTGTTGGGATAGCCTTGGTTAAGTTAATTAATTTCATTATATTAATGCACATTTACATCTAAATGCAAATGTAAAATCTGAATATTATCTACATGCCTGTTACTCCCTTACAGTACAAATCCACCCCAAGTAAAAAGGTTTCCTTGGCTGGCTGGATGGTGGTGTTACCCGACAACCCGCAGCGACCCAACATTTTCCAGCTAAGCGACCCCGAGAAAGGTGAGCTGCAGCATTCCTGATGGAATATAATGTTAATGTTGTATGTTTATGCACTGATAACTCGCTTGTTCCACTGTTGACTTGGTATGGTCTCTGCCCATTGCCTACATTTTTATGTTTGCTCTTAAGTACCTCCTAAAGATGTTAGCTGTAAATGTACATGAAACAGGACCATATTATAATAATTATAAGCAAAATATCTTTGTTGCCCAAGTATGGCACATAAGTAAGTGTGCTTCACAAAATAAATAAATACAAGAATGAGTAAAACAAAGTCAATTGGCCTCATGTGTAAACGGTGCATATGTACAAAAAAGATGCGTACACATCTTTTTTGTACGTATGCACCGTTTATACATGAGGCCCAAGGTATTTAAGAGACAATCAAGTAATGATAAGATATTGAAATACAGGTCATGCGAATCAATAGAATAAAATAACAAAACCAGTTAACAAAGACAACAAACTCATAGGGGTTTTAAAAGAGGCCACTGAAGCAGCTCTCCTAATATATCTACTGGAATGCTGCTCTCCAGACTGGGACCTTCAACCCGACTTTTGAAACAAGATGTGCTGTAAGCCACTGGCTGTAGTACGGTGACTGTGCTAACAGCATACGGTGTGTGTGTGTGTGTGTGTGTGTGTGTTTTGCAGGTAACGTTTACAAGTTCCAGACGGGATCCAGGTTTTCTGCGATAATCTGGCACAAGACCCTGAATGAAGCCTGCAGGAGCTGCAGACCTCAGGTGCGTGGAACTCTTAGTTTGCCTTTGTTCATCCAGGTAGGGCACCTGAAAGGTTATTTCTCTTCTGTCGAGAAGATCTGGGGAATCAGTGATCAGAGTTGGGAGTATGTGGGCAATTGGATGCAAGGAGGGAAAGCCTACTGGCCGGCGCCAAGTCCACCTTGTCAACTGCTTTGTTTTATGCAGTTCCAGTGCCCCCCTGTGAGTATACAACTTGGGGATCAGATGACAGAAACCTTTCCTTAATCAACTTCAGTGGACCTCAGACCCCATGACCATGTATTAACTTAAAATGACTGAAAACAGTTGCTTCACTGTCAGGATTGCTTAAGCCCCAGTGTTCTTGATGTTCAACACTGTATATTTTAATCAGATCAAAAATGACTACGACGTAAAAAAAGCCAAGTTACTCACGCATAGCCTACATAGCGCTGTCTATAAGTTCTTAATTCCAACTTGCAAAAACTAGGCCTGCCTTTAAAAGTCTTGATATCAAAATTACAACTAACAATATTGCCTATCGTAGCTCACACTAAATAAACTAGCTCTATTCCAAAGCAATGCTATCCATTATTATTGCATTAAAATTATTTAATGCAACTTGGCCCTGTGTTTCTTCATCTTTGCATGTGAAGAGATTGTGCCTCATGGAAAAACATATGATTTCAATGAATGTTTTTAACAGTTGATGAATAATTACACTCCAGAAAGGATATGGTTGTACTTTGTTGGCAAGTTTACTTTAGAAAATGTACAGGTTTTAAAATGTTAACTGCTGCTACAGCATTCTTTACAATTCACAAACAGACGTTTATATGAAGAAACATCATGTACAATAGAGAAAGGGGTGATGAATAAATAAATGCAGATAAAAATGAGTAATATTTCTACCTAGAAAATAGCGTACATAAAGCATTTTTACAAACGTATCCAGACATGTTTGTGGGTCAGATGGTGGCAAATAAGTAATAGTACCAATTTTCTTAACATAATAGTATTTATGATATTTGCAAACAGACTTTTGTGAACACAAGGATATCTATGATCTGTAGGACCACACATGTTTTGATAGAAATCCAAATAAATAAATCAATAAATGCATAATAATAATAATAATAATAATACATTTTATTCATTCTGTGCTTTTCATAGACCCAAAGCAGTGGATGCAGACAATTGTTCAAACATGCCCTATAGTGTAGTAATTTTTCTGTTTAATTTATAAGTGTAACACATCTGAATCACAGTATTTCCACTATAAATTATTTTAATTTTGCAGTTTGATGTGGCACATACAGTTTAATTGACCACATTCTCTTGAGATGGTAAGATGAAGAAACACAGGGCCAAGTTGCATTAAATAATTTAGGAAAGTTTGGATAGCATTGCTTTGGAATAGAGCTAGTTTATTTAGTGTGAGCTACGATAGGCAATATTGTTAGTTGTAACTTGGCCACATTTTGATATCAAGACTTTTAGGACTAGGTTTAGTTTAGTTTTATGTAGTGCAATGAATGTAGGCTATAATGCATGTTGATTCGCTTCGTAGTAGCCTAGCTTGTATCTGCTTCCTGATGAGAAGCAGGAAGTAACGTTGGTGAACAAGCTTAATTGGAGAACGCATATTTCCCAGGAATCTTAGCCAGAAAGAAAACAAGAGATACTACTAAGAAAGTACATACCAGATATTCTTCTTCTTCTTCTTCTTATTATTATTATTATTATTATTATTATTATTATAATTAAAAGTGTTTGCAGTAAGCTACATTATCAGTAGAGTAGCGTAAACTAGAGCCACATTCGGAGGCTATCTATTTATTTATAAGTGACTAACCATGAAACAGATATGTTTGGGGAATTGGCGGTTTATAAATCCGATCGCTTAAAGGCTTGCAGCTTAAAAGAGGCTATCCTCAATTCTTAATGTAGGCTATTATCGTAAATTCTTAATTTTCCTAGTAGTTCATTTTATGGTGACCTTGTGTTATGTGTGAAAAGGATAAAGTGAACAGAGCTGAAGTGAAGAAATTAATGAATAAAGAAATGTTGGCCGAGGCAAGGGGTTTCCACAGTCAGTCAGTCATGACCGCAAGAGCAGAGCGTAACACCCTCCCCAAACCAGACAAAAGCGAGCGTCCGGTTTGGGGAGGGTGTGATATAGTACAAGTGAAATACAAGTGAAACATTGAACAGTTAATATTGGAAACCTCTTTTGCCTTTGCAATAAAAATACGTTAATGTGTCAATGTGAAAATAATAACAGTCTAAGAAATGAAAAGTACTTAACAGTTGCACATTGTTTTTGTGGAAAATACACATGTGCCCTGCTGGGCTCAAACCCACAATCCACTGTATGAGAGACTGCAGTTCTAACCACAAGACCACAGTAGCTTCTTGGAAAGCATGAAGCCATTAGCCACATTAACATTAAAAAACATTAGTATGAATTGTTTTTATTGGACGATAAGCTTGATGAGCAGGTATACGGACCATACCCTCAAATAATAATTCTCCCCATTGGATAACACACGGAGGCAGGCAGTTTGGCAGGAAAATGGGAAGAAGAAGAAGAAGCGGAAGAGGAAGGAGAAAAACGGCAAAATAACCCAAGTTTGGGGCTTTATTGTGTGGATGTGTGAAGTTGTATGTGAGAGTCTGGTCAGTGGTTACTTCCGTAGGAAACCCTGAAAAGTGCCAAACTCTCGGTGCTGTATAGGTATGGGGCAAACCCCGCCAAGCCGTAACTTGGCGGATGGCATACCTGCCATCCCAATACTGGTAATATGAATGAGATGATAAAAAAGTCAGATATTATTGGTCATGGGACCTGTTTGTATACCTGCCATCCCAATCATGGACTTTAGGGTGTGGTGGTGCTCTCAAATGGCCCTTATGACTGTGAATGGTAATGCAGAGGATGTCAGCTGTCCAGAACCTGGTGATGCATACTTTCCTGGACAGAAAATTAGGCTGTGTCCGAATCAGAGCCCTGTTCCCTGTCCACTGTCCCCTGTCCACTCAGACCCCTGTCTACTATGTGCCCTGTCCCCTCACATTGCAAGCAGTGTGCGAAAGAAATCCCGCAAAACTCTTTCCAAACTAGTGAGGAAGTAGTTCGTAATATCTTTTTACATTTTTTTATTTTTATTGAGAATATCAATCAGTTAACATATGACAATTGTTACAAAGTGTAGACTATGAATGAAGATAGAATTAACAAAAATAAAAGAGTATTTCGTAATATGACCCACTCTTGTACCATAGATATGCATATACGCTCTACGTCTTTTACGTTTTTACTTCCGAGTTACTTACTGAAATTGTCGGGTGAGTGCACAGTTCTGCAGATGAGTGTGCTCCTGAATTCCCTCAACAAAACCCCGGAAATAAGGGGTTCATCCTGGTATTATAAGTGCCCCCATTTGTGAGAAAAAGTCACCCACTCAAATATGCATACTCAAAAGGGTGTAGGGCTCTGCCTTAGTTCCTTGAGCACTCTGAACTTCTTTAGGCAGACCATACCAGATCTTTATACAGATCAATTTGCATGACACAGGAGCAGCTCCTTTGTCATACAAAATAGAAAGAAAAGGTGGAGTTTGGCTAAAAATTTGTTGGCTAAAAACTCCACCGGATTCTTTAAGATTTAAGATTATTCTTTAAATTAGCATTATGGTTAGGAAAGAGGTATGTGTTAGGTATTTAGACAGGATAAAGGTTAGAGCTGGGGAAATGGTTAGAGCAAAGGCTAATTTTTGAGTTTGAAATACATTTTTCATAATGGATGACACATTTCCTTGTATTTATTTTTTTGAATTGATAATATTTAAATAGAGCAAATTTTTTTTTTTACACTGCAAAAAACATCTTAAAAAGCATTTTAATCTCATATTTAGACTTTAGGATTTTATTTCTGTTACTTTTTTGCCAAATAAAACAAACTATCTGCTAGTGGGGTAAGATATTTTTAGTCATTTCAAGATTTGCCAGTGGAATAAGATAATTTCACTTGTCAAGTAAAGTTACTTAAAACAAGATATTTCCCAGTTTTGAGGAAAAAAAATATGATTTTAAGTCTCATTACAAGACTAAAACACTTGTTAAGACTGCATTTTTTGCAGTGTACAGATGTCTCCTAGGGCTAGAAACTTATGAATGGGCTTATTTAAACCCTGTGGAAAGGGTTAGGGCAAGGCTTAGTTTTTGATTTTGGATTATTCAAAGTTTTCCACTTTTGGAATGTATTATACCCTTATGTGTTTTTTTTTAAGTGTATTACATTTTTTTCCATTATAAATTACTTTTATTTTGTATTAATTTGTATTTATTTAATTGAATAGGTAATATTTAGTTAATTCATTTCATTCATTTTTAGAGACCACTGACCCTAGCACAGCTGCACAGTGCAGTTATTGTGTGTGTTTTGCCCTCTTGCAGATACCGACCAACCTGATGTCCTTTGAGTAGCCATCCCCCAGACCAGACAGCCAACCTAGTGCTGTTATAGTGCCAAACCCATTTGCATGGGAGGAGGAGGAGATTACCAAAAGGAAACAGGCGGAGTCCGAAGGCGGAAGCTCAGTTTCTGCCTGTTCTGCTGCCAGGGTGTATGAAGGCCTTTTGACACCGGTTTGAAACTGCAAGGTCTGTGGGGGAGGAGATGAGGGAGGACAGTGCAATCAAAATGGATCACGATGACCGTGTGAATACTAAGTGGTGTGGCCATAAGCTGGCACACGGAGGCTTCCTGTGGTTTTGCAGTGCAGAGGTTTATTTTAACATAAAAAGAAGAGAAGAAGCTTAATGAAAAAAAATCAATGACAGAATATATGTTGGGGGAAGGGGTCAGAGCAGAGACATTGACAGGGTATTGACAGTTCAATAAAAAATTCAACAACCCCCCCCCCCCCCCCCCCCAAATAATTGGTGGATGTGACTCTCTCCCTGCTCATTTATTGACATATATAGTATAGCTCCTCAGTGTAGAACAGGAGATTAACCGTACCTGTATATAGAGCAGTTCTCTGTTTACAGGGCTGTGACCACTGTTACATTTCTGCTCCATTGCCACAAACGCAAGGGAAGGCGGAAACCAATACATAACTATTACTTAGGACAGATAATGATGTCCTACAGGGGTGTAAAACTCCAGTCCTGGAGGGCTGCAGGTTTTTGTGCTTTCCTTGTGTGTCACCTCTTTAGCCAATCAGTGACTTAAACTCATTAAATGAATCACTTGAATGCTCAAAAGCCAGGAAACACTGTGGCCCTCCAGGGCTGAAGTCTGATTCTGATTCCCCTGTCAATCAAGTTAACTACTTGTCTTCCATTTTAATGATTTCCTTTCTATTGATTGAAATATTCAGTGTGTCTACTGTATGGAAGATCCTGATGCGTTGTACACATTATTTAGTATTTATGTTACTTGTAACTAACTGGTTCGATATAGACATGTGCATAACCTCCTTTAGTTCAGACGTCCACTGATGGTATGTCCGAATTTGTAACTAAGATGTGAAAATGAAACTTATTTCAGGCTTGGGTGACTCATGGAATCTTGCTTGTATGAAGAACAAGCATCAACTTAACTGTCACAATGAACAGGTTGAAGTGCATTTGTACATACAATGATCATCCTTTTGTAATGTGAAAAGTGTTGTGAAACATTGATTGTGTCTCATTTTTTTTATTTCAGTCAATTGAAAGCTATATTTCCATTATAGCTGAAATCTTTTACAAACCCAAATTCCAAAATTTGTATGTGAAATTTGTATGTAAAATGCACATAAAAACAGAAAGCAGTGATTTGTAAATTCTCTTTTATATATATTTTATTGAAAACAGTACAAAGAAGATATTTAATGTTTTACCTTATCAACTTTATTGATTTTTGTAAGTATACGCTAATTCTGAATTTGATGCCTGCAATACGTTCCAAAAAGGTGAAGCTATCATGACTGGGTATAAAGGGATATCAAAAGACTCTTGATATCTTATTTTCAGGTACTCTTACAAGCGATACTATAACCTCTCTGCATTTGAATGTACCTCTATGGGAATTGGGGGGTGGGACTAGATTAAGCTGTAAATTACACAGGAATAGTATAGCACCCATGGTTGGCTAAATGGCTGTAAGTTATCAAGGGTCTAACGTATCAAACAAGCCTCAAACCATCACTCTGCTGCCAGATATCCAGTAGATATGGATGGATCACTTTAAGGGTTGTTTCTCCTGACTCATTTTCCTATTGAACTCTATGGAAAAATGAGTCAGGAGAAACAACCGTTCAAGTTAATTTACAGCTTAATCTAGTCACACCCCCCAATTCCCATAGATATCCATTCAAATGTAGAGAAGTTATAGTATCGCTTGTAAGAGTACCTGAAAATAAGATATCAAGATCCTTTTATACCCAGTCATGATAGCATCACCTGTTTATCTGGAATGTTCCAAACAGGTGTTTTTTTGTAGTTTTTTTTTACTGTTTTCAATTAAATATATGTAAAGGAGAATTGAATTTACAAATCACTGTTTTCTGCTTTTATGTGCATTTTACATACTGTCCCAACTTGGAATTGGGGTTTGTAGTTTTTTTCTTTTTTTGGTCTCTCTTACATCGTGGTGGGTGTTTTTTTCCTCACAAGTAAAAAGCTACTGTTTCTAGCACTCATTAGTAAATTCAGTGCAAATTCCTTGCAAAGTTCTCATGAAAACATTCTGATTGGTTCCTCCCAGCGACTGACAGTACTCTGTAGCTCCAGCCATTATGGAGTATTGGGATTTGGGAGGCTCAGTTTCCCCATCACCAGTTCTTCAGACTCACCAGATACGCAACTGCAGCATTCCTTCTGTCCTCTCTGCTTCTTAAGCACAGGAGTTTGTACTCACAGGAGAGTCCAGTATGACGATACAGTATAATGCCGAAGTTCATTGGCCACAGTCCTTGGCCATACCCCTTAAAGTAGGGGTGCACAATAAGGGCTGATCCATTTCAGGATTTTGTGCCAACTTCTGCTCTTAATGATTTAATTAGCTCAATCATATCTTGATCTGACATTTACATAGGCACCAGCTACAGCCACAGACTGCTAGTGTATCTTAAAGATTTTACTGGGCTGAAGTACAGGATTGAACCAGCGTAGTTTATTGAGCTGTAAAAAAGCTAAAACTAAGGTAATTGTTTGGAACAAAAACCAGCATTCAGACCGGCCCTCCAGGACTGGAATTGTGCACCCCTACCTTAAAGTATTTTCAGAAGATGCATCAAATTGGAATGGCTGCTTCAGCAGTAGGAAGAAATAACTTTCAGTTTTAAGAGTACAGACATGAATATCTGGTGAGTCCAAAGAATTTGTGACAGTATCTTCATCTTTCCAAGCACTTTGAAACTTAAAGCTGAGCCACCTGTGAAAGGAATCACTGTTTTAAAGGAGAATTCCAGGCTAAAACATGTTTTGCAACAGGGGCCAATCCATAATTATGGGATATCATAACAACCTGTGCTTAGTTATTTAAGACTTTTAGGCTTTTAGCTAGGTACTACTAGCTAGCAATGGCATTTTCTGAAGAGATGGAGCTGGAGTCTTTGTTTGTTTGGGCCAGAGCCGGAGGAGATAGGAGAATGAGACAGGCTGGGGGACAAAGTGGGGGTGGTGAAAGTAGTTCTGTCATTTTTGACAGGGTAACTGACGTAGGAAAATAACACACTGAAGCAGATCCAGAAGCCTGACAGGATGGCAAGTGAAAAATTGTGAATAGCGATAAAGTAAAATATATTACACATATCAGATAATAAACCCTGTAATGAATTACATATCGCTGCTACACGTATACTAATGATGTAAGTGTTCTAGTCTGGAATCTTTCTTTAATTAATTAATACATTTATTTATGACATGTTCATTAGCAAAATCTTCCTTATTTTTGTATTATTACTGTTAAGTTAGTCATGTTACATCTTTATAAATCATAGCTTTCTGTCAGTGTATATGTACTGTTGTAGTTTGTTTTAAAAAATCTAAACACTGGTACATTTCTGAATGTAATACCCTTGTAGACAATGTAGACGTTTAATTTATTTTATTTGATATTCTTGTTTTTGCACAAGATATTTCATATTGCAACTATGTACTACTATATCTGGCAATCACATTTTTTAAAGCTTGTAAAAATATTCAGTGCTATTGCATAGTACAAAATTGGAGTAGTTACATTTTGAACTTTAGTACTTTAGTACTTTAGTGCCAAAATGCCAGCTGATCTTTCTACTAAATTTAGGACATTTATTTAGGATTTTGCCATTCTGTTTATATTTACAATCCCCATAATGCAAAGTTTTGTTTTTTTGTTTAGTTTTTTACAGTTGGCTCTGTTTTTTCAAAGGGTCAGGTATGCCAACTTAAATGGTTTTCCAGGACATTGTGTATTTGTTGCTACTGTTAAAATTGATAGCCATTAAGTCATTGATTCATTAACAATTAGCCAGGCTATTTATGTATAAAGGGATACAGTCCCAGTGGAGTATCATATAGGTTGCTCCAGAAACACAACATGACAAAAACTGTATATAGAACACACCTGAGACTTGTAACAAAGTGAGCAACGTGGTACTTCTGTGCACTGCATGGTGCATATGGCTTGCAACAGGGGTGCAATCCACAGTCAACACTCGCAAGGGCCTGTCTATTTGGGATATCATGGCAAACCTGTGCTTAGTTATTTAATTAGATCAATTATTCATTTGATCTGTCATTTTTTGATAAAGCCAAAAGCCACAGCTGCAGACTGTATTGTGGTCTCCTTGGTGAAACCTACTGGGCTGAGTTCGGATCCGAAATTTATCCTTTCTTCCTGTTGTTCCCTTCCCTTCCCTCGAGGGGGGAATCCCCAAAATGCCAAGATGAAATATGGCAGCCACACCAAGTGTGATTCGGATCCAATTTAAGAAAGGGGAGTAATTGTATTCCCTCACTCCCTTGTTTATTCTCCCTTCCACCAAAGGGTATAAAATGCAAGCTTCCCGCAAGAAGGGAATCCCACAATGCAATGCGCCACATGGAAAAAGTGGGTGGTCATGTTTCAACTCTATGGTTCCTATATGTTGTGAGGGCGGTTCAGTTCTGTTTTTGTTTGTTTCTCGTCAATCCTCCCTTGCAGAGCACCTTTTAAGTTTGCTAGCTGCACGTAGAAAATTACGTCACAAGAGGGAAGAGAGCAAGGGAAGGGAGTGTGTTAAATTGAATTTGAATGCAGCCTCGGTGTGAGCCAATTCCAAAAAGATTCAATTCCCAGTTCAGAGAATTAAGAGAATTGGTAATTTAATAAAAATGAATGAAGATTCATGGGCATGTGCTGTTGCACACATGCACCACGATGAGCAATTTCCTGTTGAAGTTGTAGATGAGTAACTTCTTATTTTCACCTTGTTTGTCAACTTCAGTGATTGCTGGCTAGTGTGTGACAGTCTTTCAGTATTTGAACTTTGAGGAGAAAAAATGTATTAATCTCCTGTTTTTAGAATCGGAATTGGCAGAAATAGTTTTTGAAATAAACTCATCGGCCAACGATTCTCAAACTTTAAATTTTCATCAGTCAGTCAAGTCACTCCACAAATTTATAGAATCAAACATTATGAGTGAAAATGTTTTGCTTTGGTTCAATATACTGTTACATGAAATCATTATTTGTTGTATAGAGCCAGATTAATTAAAACAGAATAATTGGTTAGAACTAATACCAGCACGCACTGGCCTGAAATTTTATGCTGAAATATATCCTAAACCAAAGGGAAAATAGTGAGAAAAAACAGTGTTAATGAAGTAGGCTACAGTGACACATTTCACTGTGTGCCGACTGCCTGGAGAAAATGCTCAGTTTGAAGCAAGTACTCATTTATTCTTTTCTGTATGATTTTGTTACCTTGGAACTGTAATAATTTGCTCTATTTTTAATCTTGTATTGACAAGTTTTTGCAAATAAAAACACATTTATATACATATCTGATTGTTTTTTTATACCAATTTTATCCCTCTCCCAAACTATTTTTATCCATCCCTCCATGGTGCTAACTAGTAACATTAGCTTGCTCCTTGCACAGCTCATCATCATGGAAACTAAGTAATCACTCACACGTCGTTTGTCGTTTTTTCTTGGTGCACTGCTCATTCGTCAGAGATAGCTAAAATTTTGCCAAATAAACCATGCCTTGACAATGGTTTTGTCGTATTGTTCAGTGGCTGGTTACAGTAACAAAAATAACTACGAGAACCATGATCCACCGAAGTAAGTTAGTTGCCATGCACATCATTTTCGTTCGATTAGCAACCAAAATTAATGAGTGGGCCTTCAAATAAATTTTTAAAAAAAACTCAAAACCTACCATTGTGTAATGATTTTTGTGGAACGTGCATTTGGTGAAACGTCGCCTTGCAATTTAGCTTGCTTTAAATAGACTAACCTATCGTTAGATCAAACGTTTGCAATACTCTGCTATAGCGTTTAAGTTAAAGCACAACTGAACTTTGGTAGAACTTTGGGTTGTGTCATTTTGAGACCGTTTTAGCTGCCCTATAAAAGTGAATGGAGAGCGACAAGTAGGCCTACCCTATTCTGGATTATCACCCCAGGGGAGCACAGAGCAACTAACGAACATATTTCGCCACCATTTGGACTCATATAGCCAGGTAACTACACAACCCAAAGTTCAGTTATGCTTTATTTACTTTGATTGCGAGCTTGCGTGTGATATTTATCTCCTGACAACAGCCGCACTGTATTGGTTGCAGTAATTCCTCGCCGGGTTCAAACCTATGCTTCAAACCACAGAAACATGTAAGGCTGAATGATGTCGATGGCATTCGGGTTGAGGGAGTGGATTTAGACCACACTGCTACAATCCTTTCAAGTCTTGAGTTTATTAGCTGACTTTGATATGTATATTAATATATTGACATTTTGTTGAAAATATATTTGGTGGGTGTGTAGTGGATACATCCATCTGAGATATGTTGTGGTTATTTAAAGTTTTTAGAATCCCTTGTCCATCACTTTAAATGTCAGAGATACAAATACAGTATGCCCAAACCCCAACAACTCTCCCCTCCCAGTAGGAATGGATGCAGACGATAACCAAAAATCTGAAAAAGTAATTACCCCTCCAGGTGACAAGGTTGGAACAGACAAAGTTAATTGTTTTGGTTCAGAATTTGAGAGAGATGTTTTATATTACACCAACAGAAAGTGATTGCCCTCATATTCTGTCAACATAACATTTTAGAACCAGCTATGTAAAATTAAACGCGTTTGCATGGGAAATAGGTATATGGAAAATAACTTTATTTGGAAGTCTCCCATGTCTTGTCCAGTTAAGTGCTGAAGGCAGACACAATTCAACATGAAGGCTGTTCAAAATGATCCATTAAAATTGTTAGTGTTGTACCTGCAAGGGCGTCGGAACCGGGGGGGACGGAGGGGACAAATCCCTTCAATGTTGGTTGGAGGCGAAAAAGTCCCCTTCAATAAACAAGAACATCCCCTACTATATATATGCATATATCACTGATTCTTGAGAGTTGGGACAAAACATGTCCTACATAGAAAAGTCTAATTTATATTAAAAATCAGGAAATTCATCATGATTTACATACTTACAAAGTTAAATCTAAAGGAACTGTGTATACCTATGTTATTTTTTAGCACATATTTTTATCTTTTTTGGGGAAATTTGTTTAAATGTATGGTCTGTGGTTAGAAGGTCCATGTTATTGTACTTGTCCTCAGCAAGAGGTCACAATATTGACCAGCCCAAAAAAACTTTAAAAAACTCTACAATTGTGAATACATATATATCAAATAAAAAAGAAGGGTTATAAATATATAAAACAATGCATGAAGTGAACGTCAAACAATATTTTCCGTAAAAATCTGCCTATCAAAGTTGTGTCCTCAGTTTCTGTCAACTCCGTCAGATTTTTTCATAAACCTCATTAAATCAGGAAATAGCATGGTCAGCTATATCCCTGAGGACCCCTTTTCATCTCCCTGCCTGTGCTGAATGCAACACTACCACACATGCTCTGGTAAGTTTTACATTTTTTGATATTTTAGACAAACAATGTCAATATTCCTATGGTCACAGCTGGACTATGTCAACACCATCTCTCCGTTATGATACGTTTTTTTTAAACCATAGTGGATTGAATTTAAGCATTTTAGTGAGGTTATTGAGACAGCTAGCAACTGAGGAAAAACTAGCTAGCTGCAGTGTACAATACATGTTTTGGAGGGAAAATACATGCCCTTACGTCAACTCCGTCAGACGTCAACTCCGTCAGGTTCTACGTCTGATGGAGTTGACGTGTAAGCTGACGGAGTTGACAAATCCACCTATAACCTCTTAATGTGCTAATATAATATTATTTATGAACATAGTAAAGGATTAAAATGTTATTTCAGGGTTTTATTTACACATAAATGTACATATATAGCATGCATTACATTATTTAACCATACTGTATAACCTACACTTCTGACTTGTAGAGCATGGGCAGGCTGTGGTCTGCTTATTATTGTGTAACTTTCCCAGCACTTATATATTAAATAAAAAAGCCAGTGTGTAGATTTTCGCAACATCTGGTTGTGAAACTGAATATTACATTGAATGGCGGCCTCTGTAGAGGGACCCACTTCTATGTATTGTATGATGTGTATGTATTGTAGGAGAAGGGCCCCTGCTCTCCATTATTGTTTTTTTGATAGTTGGAAACGGTATAATTTATAATAGTTGGAAACGGTGTATGTACAGTATGTTTATTATAATTGAATTTACAGTATGTTCAATATATGACGAGGAGTAGTTAGTTCTTCATCTATTGTCACCTCCATCTGTTTAAAAACACATTTGTTCATTAATCAGCAATGCAGACACATTTTTTGTCAACACCGTCAGTTTTTCGTCAACACCGTCAGTTCTTCGTCAACACCGTCAGATGTATGTTTTTGTTTTTGTTCATTTAAAAAAAAAAAAAAATTATTTCTTCAGTTTATGTTGTTTATGTAATAAAGGACCATCTGATCTACATCCTCTTATGTCTTATTTATTTAAGGAAATTGTTTTTATAATATTAAAATTAAAAACAAAGTTTGAAAATGCAGATATTTAGAAATCTGGGTTTTCAGAATAGTGTGAAATCACAACTTAAGTTTACATATTGTATTTTATTACATATCAGAGTAACTAAACACTATTACAACATACTTCAGAACTTTAGATTCTTGTTGGACTGGAAGAATTAAAATTGTATACTTTTTAGTGTGTCTGACGGAGTTGACACAAATCAAGTTCTAAAGGGAAACATGTTTATTTGTTAAAAATTTGTTTTTATTTAGAACCTGTTCCTTTACATGGTTAAATAGCTAAGACCTTTCTCTACAGAAATATATAACTCTAATGAATATAGTGTGCATTTTAAAAAAAAGATAATTAAAACGTGTTTTGTCCCAACTCTCGAGAACTAGTGATATATATATATACAGTATATATATATATATATATATATATATATATATATATATAATATTGGACATACACTCCCTGTATGTGCCAGCATTCATGTCATCTCCATCCCACAATATGTAAAAGTATTAGTTATTAACAACAAAAAATCCCCCCTACCCCCATGTCTTTGGTACTGGCCACAACCGGCTCTTTGCAAGTTCGGTTCGCATCATTTTCACCGGAGACGTGGCCGGCGAAGTGGAACAACTTTTCAGCACCCTGAGGCCGCAACGATGAATCAGCCGTTTCTATTCATCATCACTCACAGGTTTGTAAATTCCTTCACAAACAAAGTGTACTTACCCATTTTTAAAAGATAAACATGTGGTTATGATGAAACCTGAGGTTGAAACATATGTATTTAATTAAGTAAATGTATGTTTGCGAACTCCTGCCAATGCTAGTCATTGAGCGAGAAGGCTAACGTTAGCTAGCAGAGACATAGTCACACGCAAATAAATTAACATTAACGTTATTGTGAATACAATGTTCTATATAGCATTTACATTCATTTGAGAGTACTGTGTTTTGGTAGTTTGGTAACTTCATAATGTGTTATTTTAATGGGTCATCCAGAGCTAACGTTATGTATAGGCGTAGCCCGAGCCATGTAAGGTTAGCTAACGTTAGCTAGCTAGTAAGAGCTTGCTACACTAACATTTCGTGACGTGAAGCACTGTTCACATAATGGCATCTGCCAAGTGTGCGAGCAGGGTCTGCCAAGCGCCAAATGCGGGTAGATTTTTCATTTGGCGTGTAAGTTTCGGAAGCCACCTGACACTTTGGCGGGTGACTTTTTTTGCAACCAAATATCAGCCTTGGTGGCTCATCCACCTCGTGGCTCAGCTCGCGTGAAAAGAGCGGGAGCCAGAGCACACAGACGCAAAGAATGTTACGTTAGCTCTAGTCCTGTCAGACAACGATAGCGGCTTGCGTACTAGCTAGCGTTAACGTTACTTAAACTAACAACATAATGTGGCGACACAGAGAGGAGGAAGGGAGTGAAGAAGGAAGGAGAAGAAAAATGAGTGGAAAGGAGCCAGGATGAGAGGAAAGGAGTGGAGAGGAGGCAGGAGGAAAGGAGTGTAGAGGGTAGAAATGGAATGGTCAAGCAGTAGACCTAAATCGTGAGTTATCTTTGCTTTTGTATATTGATTGTTGATAATTGTTTGAGCATTGTAATCTTTTCAGAGGGAATAATACTTTCTTTTGTTTGCTTGCTTTTCTACAGTGAAGAATATAGGAGGAAAGGAGAGAGGAGAAAAGGAGCGGAGAGGAGCCAGGAGAAGAGGAGAGGCATGGAAAAAAAAAAAAAAGTCATTTGTTGTTAACTGGTATTGTGATTCATTGAGAGACATTTTTTTTCACAAATAATTTGTCCTGTATCAACAATATTCTATTCATATACAAAATAATATTCTGTACAGAAATCTAAATACATTACTTTATTAGGATGTGCAGTCTTGCTGTGAGGTGCTTTGGGTAAACGTGTTAACCAACTACCATGATTTGCCTCAATGACGCTTTACGTTTTTGTCTCAAATAGCTTAAAAATGATTAATTTAGCTGCCGAAAAAAATAAAAATAATAATCTTCCGGAGGAGGCCTTATATGGCCATGAAACATGTTTTTCTTTGCTGAAAACCGTTGTAAAATGGCAGTTTAAAACAGTTCTTTTTATTTTATTTATTTATTTTTTTAATTCTGGGGGAGCATGCCCCCAGACCCCCCTAGAGGATTTTGTCCCCCCCCAATATAAAAATCTCTCCTACACCCTTGGGTACCTGCCAAAAAAATACCCAGGACATATAACATCTTTGCTTTCATTATGAAAACAATCTTTGGGGATGACAAAGTCTCTGAACCTTTCAAACCAGACTGCACATAGGCTCAACAGACAAAATCCTCACCAAAACCTGCACAGGATATGCCTAGTGTGAGGTTGTATCAAATTCACAAACCACCCTCGATTTTTGGCTTCCTTTCAATTCAAATCGGAAAAGAGGCTTTGCCCAAGGAATGCTTAAATCCAGCCTCAGAATTTAGTTTATGATTTTAATACCATAAGTCTTGTTTTGGCTCTGTACTCCAGCACATTTGAAATGAGGAATATGAGCTAGACCTGCAGCTTAAAGATACTTACACCCATATCCAGTGATATCCATGTAGGAATTGCAACCCTTTTCATACATAGTCTCCCCCATTTTAGAGGACCAAAAGTAATTGGGCAATTGGCTCCTCAGCTGTTTCTTGGCCAGCTGTGTGTTGTTGCATCATTAGTTCATACATAAGGAAGCATCACTTTCTGATGTATTCCACAGATGGTCTGCTGGTGGTTCCTAAGTCCTCCAGTAGTTGGTTTCTTCTTTAGGACATTCCATACTGTTGACTTTTTGATTTTGGTTGGCATACTGAGTTCCCTTCCCTTATCTGCAGCTTTCTTGTCTTGCTTATAAAGTAGACTATACACACGCAGGTGTAGGTTATAACCCTGCCCTGACACTCACAGCTTCCCATTTGTAAATAGTTACATGATAAACTTGTGAAATTTGAAACAGCTGACAGTTATTTGTCCCAGTAATTATGCTGACTTGGCATAGGGGGGACTCATTGAATGGCATTTTTGTAAAAAACGTAGTATACGCATCCAGCTGGCTTGGCCAGGTGCACGGAATAATGAGACAATGAAGGAATAAAGAATACCTGCACACCAGGACCTTGTGGAGCATTGTTGTAATATAGTTCACATTCTCTCTAAAAAAAACCACATGAAATAAATGCAGACAGTGAATTTTGCCTTATAGTCATTGTTTGATGTGAAAACACAAATTTGATTAGTACAGATGAAAAACAACCAATTTGACACAACTGTCCCACTCCCAGTACTTTTACATTTAAGTGTATATAAGAAATGATCATCAAGAAAAGCTTTACAGACAACAAACAACAGAAATAATAAAGAAAAAATAAAATAAACTAAGCATCAGTACAGTGTAATCATTTCAAACACAATTCATTTTAGAGCATTGCTCCGCAAACCTGTTCCTGGAGATCTACTGTCCTGTAGGTTTTCACTCCAACCCTAACAAAGCACACAGCACTCAACAGCTAGAGATCTGATTGAGCTGCTAATTACTAGAATCAGGTGTGCCAAGTTAGAGTTGAAATTAAAACCTACAGGACGGTAGATTTCCAGGAAGAGGGTTGGGGTCCAATGTTTTAGTATGCACGGTGTAAGGGCAACAGGCTACTGTAAGCCTTTCACTACCCTCTTGCCTTTAGGGTGCTGTAGTTAATAACTCCCCCTGCAGTCTCTGACCTCAATGTTCAAAACCTCAGTAAAAGTACACTTCCTGCAGGTACACTCTTACAGAAAGGCTGCAAACAAGCTGCACTTTGAATGCCTTACGCTTTACTGTGTGTGCGTGTCAGGGCATAACCTGAAATACAAATACGTGCTTCTGCAAAACTAAGCAAAACTTGAACATAAGAATTTTGCTTTGTGCTAACATTTAAGATTTAGCGAAAATGTTTAACACTAGCATTTGTTCTTTATGACCCCATATTTCATTGCATCTCAGCAATTAAAAAAAAGAAAAAAAGAAGCAGACTGGGGGGAGGGGGGGCAGTGAAACCACCGTTTGAGTAGAGTGACTGAAGCACGGAGTTGAAAGAAAAGGGCAAGGCTAAGTACCAGAGCTCTATAGAAAGTCCCCAGAAGCATGAGATGAAATTCCCTTCTCCTTCCAGCTTTAAACACCTCGCATCTTTTAACACTGCCATTTAGGGCTCTATTTTCCGGCTGATGCATGGCGTGTGACATTTTCGTCATGGATTTTTCACGCTCCTGAGCCCGTTTGACTCGAAGTGCGAGAAGAGCCGCTGTGTGGGTGTGTCCATGGCGAGTTGCTAATTTCGGGGCTTTCCCAAGCAATGCATGCATGATCATTTATAACCTATTCAAAAGTTCAATAAACCGTTTTTGTGGATCACATGCCGTCCGATTTGACTTCAATATAAATCCCCCAAGCAGGACAAATGCAGGCTACTTTGCATTTATTGTGCATTGTCTTTTTTCTTTTTTTATGTTAGGCTGATTCCTGTATGCATTTCTGTTTTTAATTGTTTATGGCTGTTATTATACTGCATTGTGGTCCCGGGGGTAGGCTACTGTATTCCGTTCTTTTTCTTACACTCGTCTGTAATGAGTAGCCTATATATAAATGCAGTATGTGCAATGCTGATGTGGACACTGTAATATGTGTAGTATTGTAGTATTTGTAGCTTATTATGAATGGAAAGTGATGCTCGTTTAAAAAGATGTAGACCTCTCACTGTAGGCTACACAACTGTAACTAGTAGGCTAGGCTCAGTCCTAATTATGATTATTAATATTCTGCACTAAAAAATATCTCGGAAGAAAACAGTAAAAAGACTGGCAGCAATGATGCTGGTGGCTACAACTGAAGTTCCCTAAAGGGAAAATAAAAGCTATTCTATTCTATTCTATTCTATACAGTGGGGACGGAAAGTATTCGGGCAGTGATACAATTTTTGTTGTTTTGGCTCTGTACTCCAGAGCATTGGATTTGAAATGGAACAGTCACTATGAGGTTAAAGTGCAGACTTTCAGCTTTAATTTGAGGGTTTTTACATCCATATCAGGTGAACCATGTAGCAATTATAGCCCTTTATATACACAGCACCCCCCCCCCCCCATTTTAGGGGATGAAAAGTAATTGGACAATTTAACAAACTTAAATAAAGTCAAAGATATTTCATATTTGGTTGCATATCCTTGGCATGCCATGACATCCTGATGCATGTGACCCAGCAACATGAACTCTTGATATCTTATTTTCTGGTATTCTTACAAGCGATACTATAACCTCTCTGAATTTGAATGGATCTCTATGGGAATTGGGGGGTGGGACTAGATTAAGCTGTAAATTACGCTGGAACAGTATGGATCACATGGTTGGCTAAATGGCTGTAAGTCATCAAGAGTCTGAGGTATCAAATGAGCCTCAAACCATCACTCTGCTGCCAGATATGCAGTAGATATGGACGGATAACTTTAAGGGTGGTTTCTCCTGATTTATTTTTCCATAGAGTTCAATAGGAAAATGAGTCAGGAGAAACCACCCGTAAAGTGATCCATCCATATCTACTACATATCTGGCAGCAGAGTGATGGAGTATAAAAAGGGCTACAATTGCACACAGTTCACCCTATATGGGTGTAAAAACCCTCAAATTAAACCTGACAGTCTGCACTTTAACCTCATGACCGTCACAGTCTCACAGTCACTGTTCCATTTCAAATCCAATGTTCTGCAGTTCAGAGCCAAAACAACAAAATGTGTGTCACTGCCCAAATACTTTCTGTCCCCACTGTAAATCCTGTTATTTTAGGGGATGGCCAATAAATAATGAGTTATTGCCATTATTCTACATGACTTTGACAGTGTTTTGAAAATTTGTTTGAATTAAATCGATTGTGTTGTATCGTTGTAGCGATCGATGGTGCTTATGAATAAAGAAAGACATACACACTTGGCAAGCATGGACAGATGGATTAACTCATATTTCTGATTTTCTTTTATTCACACGTGACGTTGTCCAAATGCACGATTTAATGCTTGATTAGTGGAAATGTTTGATCATAATATCAATGCATAATGTTGCAAAGTGGGATAATTCGTTAACGGTTGTTTCGCTGGTCATTTAAAAATACAAATACGCTAGTTTCTGCATGTACTATTTTAGTAGGCTATATGATGGACTTTGTTTTATTATAATATCCTAGGCTACCACACAAATGCACACTTTTTTCTACAAACCCCAATTCCAAAAATCTTTTTAGCCTAACATTTTAGTGGCAACTTGCATAATTTATTGAGTTATGCTATCTGATGCAATCCCTGCACTACATATCCTATAAACAAATAGGACTAAAACACAAATGATTAGGTATAGGCCTACTTATTTTGTGATTTTAGACATTCCCATGTGAAACAAATGCATTATTACATTGCTAGTAGGCTATTTTTTGAGATATTAATTCAAAATAGATATAACTCCACTGCAGCCGGCTGTGAGCTGTGCGTTCCTCGCCTCTGGTCCGAAAATAGCTAAATTCAGTATCCACGCCCAGTGCGCCATGCACTGCTCCACTGACAGTGACGGCTCACCACACACCATGCGCCAGCTGGAAAATAGAGCCTTTAATCTCAAGCCTTTGTCTTTTCTTTAAACAATTTCCCACTGTGTACTTAATTGTTATTTCACTTGCTTTCTTTTCTTCTGATTGTAAATGACTGTTCTGCTGTTCTGCTTTCAGTATTGAAACTTACCCTCTGTTTTATGACTCTTTTCCATTTTGTTTGAGTGAAAACAGTGTCTGTAGAACACAGGGGCACAGGTTGAAATGTTTGCTTTTTGTAACAGAGTTTCAAAGAGCATTTATTTTGAATTAATATTTCACACACCACTGACATGCTGACGTCATTATGCACAAGCTCTCAGCATAAATCATAAATTAATCCAAACTCACTTGCTCTTCTAGACCTCAATCTCGC
Source organism: Synaphobranchus kaupii (assembly GCA_029718625.1). Classification (NCBI taxonomy): domain Eukaryota; kingdom Metazoa; phylum Chordata; class Actinopteri; order Anguilliformes; family Synaphobranchidae; genus Synaphobranchus; species Synaphobranchus kaupii. The sequence goes on along the minus strand of CM056386.1, from coordinate 578,977 downwards.
TTACCATAACCAAACCCAGCGTTGCTTATTATTATTTCAGTGACATTAGTAGTAATAGTTGTAGCAATAAAAAAACAGTCTAGTGTTACTACTACTAACAGTAATACAGCAAAATAATATATCATAATCACAGTCATAATAATAGCAATAATTATATGCAAATGATATAAACAAAACAGCAATAATAATATTCACATCATTACAAACAGCATGAAACCAGCAGGAGAGGGGTAGTGCTCTCAGGTCCCTAGCACCCGGGTGAGGGTGCAGTTCACGTTTCGGATAAGGGGGGCGCTGTACTTCCACAGGGTGATGTCCCGCACCAGCTGGCTCCCCTGTACACGTGCGTCATCCAGAGTGCGGCAGTGGTGCAGGCGGGCCACGGACGCAGGCACTGCGAGTGAGGCGCCGCGCTGCCGCACCGTGTGGTGCACCGAGGTCCACACCACCGCACGCGGGTTCACCAGAAGCTTCCGCGCGTTGAAGGCGTAGGGGCGCAGTGGCTCGCGGTCCACGTGGCGCAGGATGTTCACACCCGGGACATGGGGCCAGATGTCGAACCGGCCACCATCCCCGAACACATTGCTGCGGAACACACTGTTCTCAAAGGAGAAGCTCTCCACGCCCAGGTGGCGGTGTGAGAGGAAGGCCATCATGGTGCCCCAGGTGTCGTGGATCCGCGGAACAATGACCTCGTCGATGTCCACCAGCGCCACGTACGCGCTGGCCTCCATGTTTCGGTAGAGGCAGTCGTTGAGTGCCGCGATCTGGCCGTGATAGTGGAGGTCGCCGGGCCCCAGTGAGGGGGTCCAGCTGTTAGAGACATTGAGATGGCGCCAGACTTCCCAGGGGACGACCTCCAGCAGGCCTTTGGAGGAGTAGTGATCCAAAACCTTCTGCAGCAGCGGCCCGCAGTCACTCTTGTACACAAACACTTTCCCCGCCCCCAGGAGGAGGTACATCTCCATCGACTGGACGAACTGCAGGACATTGCTATATTTACCGAACAAGGTGGAGACACACACCGAAAACTGCCGGGGGAAGGGGGCAGTGGCGTTCCGGTTGACATCGCGGATCCAAAGGAAGGCCTCCGAAAGATCTGGAAGCCTCCGGGCAGAGATGGACACCTCAAGGGCCCTCCCTGCTTTCTTTGGCAACTGGCACAGGAAGTCTACGGTGCCGTAGGGAAAGCCAAAGTGGTCTGAGTGGATCAGAACTGCAGCTGGCACGGAGAAGACTGAAGGCCCGGTGCAGATGTGACAGTAGAGCCGCGGTAGCCCGGCTCGGCGTGCAATGCCGATAACACGCACAGTCCTTGGCGCAAACCGCTCATCCCGGAACGCAGAGACCAGGAGGGCTTTCCCGCCACACACCGGCACGATGGTTTCCCTGCTCGGGTTCCCGGCGCACGACCCCACCTCCATCTCAAACACCCGTTTGCGGTTACCATACCAACTGACAGCTTCATGGACACCGTATGGATAGAAGCAGAACAGGAGCCAGCTGGAAATGGAGGCAACCATTATCACGTAGAGGAGCTTAGGCTGACGCATGCTGCTGGTTCCTGGAGTTCACACAGAAAAAATTAAAAAACGCTGTACAGGAAGATCTGTAAGAACAAGGAGGACACAAAAGGAAGCTAAAAGCAAGTGAAAACAATAACAAAAAAAACAAAAAAAAACTTCAGTAAAGTACGCTCAAAGATTCTGGAGTTACTATGCCACTGATGATGATGATGCTGATGCTGTGTTAAATGTTGAAGACAACCTTTTGCAACGAACTGTAAAATATGACCACAGGGGTACAGGTTAATACGAACACAGCTGCTTCTTTTCACACAGAGTTGGAGGGACCTTTCAGATATGGGTATATTTTCAATCTATGGGTGCCTGATCGACCAGCAGGGGCATAGCAATGTACACGTAACCCTATCTGACTGAACCCTCCCATTCCCTGTGCGATGCCATCGCCAATGACGCATCACCCTATGGAGCTACCGTACACAGTCGACACTCGCATGATCCGAATTTGATCCGAGACCCTGAGGCTAATCCATGCAGCACAGTGTGATGCCTTAAAGGGGCTATATGTAAGATTAAGATTTTACATGCATGACTCGCTTTCAATTGCCAATGTATGAACAGATTGTAATGTAACTTAAAAACTGAGACCTTCCCCGACTTTCTCCGATACTTACGGGTCGATTTTTACGTAAAGAATTTGGGTCTGGTTTTCAGGGAAAATCATTTTGTGAATGAAGGATGTGACGTCTAGGCACACGGAAGTGCGCTTTCCCTCTCTCTGCTGCTGCAGTCACAGAACTGGCTGAATTTCACTTATGGCCATCAGTGTCAGTAATGAGAAGAATTTTCTGAACGTTGCATATAGCCCCTTTAACCGAATGAGCAATCCAGCAGCCCCTTGTTTCTGATATTTTGAGTGTAAGGTCATGCTCATAAATGACAAATGCATTTTTTACAGCCTTCTTTTGCTCATATTTTCCAGGGTTGGCAATAATTCTGGTAGGCACTTTACCTGCTACTTTAACCATGGTTTTAAATGCAAATAACCAAAGAAGCTTCACATCCAAAAGCATGTACAGCTCCTCACTGCACCTCTGTAGCAGGACAGAATTACAACAGGTAATGGATTACACTTTTATTTTATATAAATAATATAAATTTTGTATTTTTGAATGGTTTAATAAATGTGATGTGTCTGAACTGTTGAAATCTTAAAAAGTTATTTTAACCAGAATTGTGGGAAATTGGGAAACAACAGGGAAGGAAGAACTTGAGATAAGTAGCCAGGTGTTGTGTAATGCTGCGCTCACGACATATGGGAATTACGGTTTTAACGACTTACTTGCTCGTAACAACAACTTGGAAGTGTTCACGCGTTAACCTCAGATAAAACCGTTTAAAGGGGCCATATGTAAGATTCCCCAGAAATCTGCCCAGATGCAGAGTTATGATAGGCCAATGGCCATGTTCATCAACTTAATGAGGCGGGACCATCTTCCGCGCTGGTTTCAACAATGTTCAAAACTACATGCTGGCTTAATTATTTCAAAACACGTTTTTAATAGATTGTAGTTTGCGCGCTTAGGACACTGTACAGTAACGTTACCGGTTTCCGGCTACACTCCAGCAAGGCTAGTAAGTTCACGAGAAGTAGAGATATCTTTCAGGCTAATTTAGAAATATTTTAGCCCACATGCCATGGATTTTTAAAGCGGACACATTCTCGCTGCTAGTAGCCTATGTAAGAGTCAAGTTACAAAGCAATTGGCAAAAAAAATTTGAGGAAACATCATACATAACGTTCAGGTTTTCATCCATCAAGAAAAAAGATGGCCTCGATTATCCCCAGTGCGTACTATACCAATAAATTATACGAATGCAAAAACCATCTAAACTTAAGATATTCCTACAACTAAAACATGAACATCACGCAGACAAACCTGTTGAATCCGTTGACAGAAAAGCAGCTGGCTAAACAAGCGAGTTGTTTCAAACAACATGCAACTGTCCCAGAAAAGGCATTAAATACATTTTTTGCGTTGTATCACATTGTTCGTACAAAATACCACATACAGTTGGGGAAGATTTGAGATTACCCGCGACTAAAGACGTTCGGGAAATGTGAGGTGAGGATGCTGCCCGGAAAATTGACTTGGCTCCTTTGTCAAAAAATAAAGTCAGTAGAAGAACATCGGACATGGCCGAGGATGTAACTGAGCAACTGCTTGAACAGGTAAAGGTCAGTCCCTTATTGCGTTACAATTATATTAAAGTAAAGATGTAGCTAATGTGCTAACTTTTGACCTGTGTGAGGCAGGTTTTTCTACACTGAAAGTACTCAAAACATAGAGTGTGTCTGCATGTGAAGGATGACATGCGATTGTCACAAAGCCAGCCACAACCCAGAATCACAAACCCAGAATCACAAACCCAGAAACGTCCAAGCACATCCATCTCATGAGTGAGGATAGCTTGTTGTGAGTTTTTTCTTGTTGTGAGACCGGCAGTTTTTGCAACAGGTTTGCCAGCATTGTTGATTTTATATTGTTTATAAATTACATGCACTTCACACATACTGCATAGCGGTCTATTTATGGGAGATAAAATGCGTACATTTTATTTTTTGATATGGGGGTGTCCTCAGCCAGAACCTAGTCTGTTAAGGGGTCCTTGTTGGCAAAAATAAGTTTGAGAACCCCTGGCTTACATGACAGGCTGTGCAAACGTTATTATTGGAATAGCTTTCAGAAAGCTAGCACAATGATAACGTTGTCATACAATTTCTTCTTACCGTGTAAAATCGCAGACTTTACGAGATGAGCAATACTTTACATTACCTTTGAATGTAGTGCCGGCACTGGTCTCACTACAACAACAAAGAAGACCAACAAGTTGCAATGGCCACATTTGCTCCGCCGCCATACTTCCACAGAGAATATAGGTCAGCACAAAGTAAAGGATTCAACGATAGTTTGACTTCAAAAATGACGATAGACTCGTCATATTTTATTTGCTTTGGGTGCACTGTGGAGTGTTTAAGTGCGTTTGGTAGTGGATGCTAGCAGTTACCTTAGAGTTGCGCTAGCATTAGCAATGTGTGTATGTCCAAAAGAAGGGACAGCATGGAATTATCTGAAAATGGTTTCCATCATTCAACTACATCATGGGTAAGTCGAAACTGAGACATTATGTCTAAAATTCCGAACTATCCCTTTAATGTCCAACGACTTCTTTTTAATTTTCAAAAGGGTTCAGCTGCTGTGACATGCAGCCACCCACAATTTTTTGTTATTGGTTATGCCAGACCTATTTCCACCAAACAATGGCACCTGGCTGGCCTCTACCTCCGTAACAAGCGTCTCGATTTCACACTCCGTGAAGTTCTCCGTTTTCACTAACAATGAATTTAAATGACAAGCTGATTTATGTGCATATCATATTCACATTGAGCGTTCCATTGGTTAATTGTGGGAGTTAATGTGGCAGGATACTAGGCTTGTGCACGTATGCAAAAAGTTAATTGTGAGAAAATGACCTGCCTTTTTTATTTTGGAACAGCAGCAAAGTTTTATAATTGAGACTCAGCACTTTAAAGATACTGCGGTCACGCCATCTGGACTTTGAAAAACATTGGTCAAATCTGCACCAAAAGAATTTAGTGCGCGTCTACATTGCACTTTCTGATAACACGTTTGTGACGCATTGTACAGCGGGAAAGGTTTCTATTCACACTGTTCATCCTCGATTTGAATTTATTTACAGGAGTTATATTTGTTGAAATCTCTTAAATTGCATGAAAACAAAAAAGTGCATAAACTCCAGCGTCATATTTTACAATCAGTAATTTACTCGTCTTTCTGTTACCTTTTTTTCTTACTGTTGCGTATATTTCCTTTTGTCTGCGTTATGCGTTTGCTTGTGCTTTGATCATAATGTTTAGATTTACAATCCAAGAGAATTTGGTAATTTGTAACTTAATTTAACACCTGGGGCCACATGTATAACAGTGCTGAGCAGAAAAATTCCCTCAGAACACTGCGTAAGCGAGTTTACATGCAGAAATTCAGATGTATAAAATAAGAGAATCTGCGTACCTCTGCACATGCTGGACACCATATGTACGCAATGTTTGGAGTCAGTTTGATATGACGACACCATGATAGAAAGGCAGAGGGAGGGCCACGCGGTGGTACAGCGGCAAAAGCACTGTAAAAGAGCCAGTTGTACTCCGAGGATCGGGGTTCGCACCCCGGTCCTGCCAGATCCGAGCATGGCCGGTGCCCTGTGGGAGCGGCAATTGGCAGCTGCTCCCGGGTGGGGGGAGGGGCTCGGAGAGAATCGCTGCGCATATAGCGGCCCTGGGCGAGTTGGAATCACGGTCAGGCTTGGAGGAGTCGCGCCCTGAATAAGGACGTGGCGACCTCCGTCTACTACTGGCTGACGGGGTTGTGCAGCGGTGATTCCTTGGCGGTTGCTACACAGGGGGAACTTAATTAGAATAGGGGTTCAATTGGCTACCAAATTTGGAGAAAAACGGGAAAAAAATCAGAAACAAAATTAAAAATTAAAAAAGGCAGAGGGAGAAATTGTAAAACTTTGCATATGCAGATTTCCGACATTCTACCTGAGCATTCTTTTACTTTTAGTTTTATACATGTGGCCCCTGGTCAGGTCTAATGCACTTAAACTAATCTGCCTGCAAAGAGTGTTACAGATGTAATCTCAGTTAATTTGGATAGAAAAGTCTGTGTACATTCGGTGTACATTCATTATACCGTTTTATAAAATAACCATATGAAATTGTTTTCAGCAAACTCCACGACATTCTTGAAGAACAACTTCCCACGTAGTCATGTCATGACTGCCATGATTTTTTACTGTAAGAATTTGGAATAATGGGATGGCAAAATCCTACAAAATAGCATTCTATACATGCTGTTATTTAAAATTCAATAAAATAATTTAATAAAACCGTTTTCAGTAAACTCCACTATAGTCTTGAAGAACAGCTTCCCTTGTAGTCATGAAGTGGCCGACATGTTTTTTACTGTAGGAATTTGGAATAATGGGATGGCAAAATCCTACAAAATAGCATTCTATACATGCTGTTATTTAAAATTCAATAAAATAATTTAATAAAACCGTTTTCAGTAAACTCCACTATAGTCTTGAAGAACAGCTTCCCTTGTAGTCATGAAGTGGCCGAAATGTTTTTTACTGTAGGAATTTGGAATTATGGGATGGCAAAATCCTCCAAAGTGGACATTCAATTCTATAGGTGCCGTTTTTAAAAATTCCATAAAATAAGTAAATCAAACTGTTTTCAGCAGCCTCCAATATAGTCTTGAAGCTTCCCGGGTAAGGATGCCATGACTGGCATTATTTTTTACAGTCAGAATTTGGATTTATGGGATGGCAAATCCTAGGAATTTCCCATTCAATTATATACATACTGCTATTCACGAGCTACGAAGCCGGAAGCCGAAAGTCTGAAGCGCTGCTGTTTACGGTGTGTGTGTGGTCAGAGGGCTCCTCGTCTCTTGTCCGCTGCCTGGCTAATTGGTTTCTCCTTTCTGGCTGCCTCCCTCTTACAACCTACCTTAACTGTAACTCATCACCTGCAGTTGGGCTAAAACATAACCGGGTGCCGGCTGTGTGAGGAGCCGTCGTCTAACCGTTGTCTCGCCCCAGCTGGTTGTGCAGTAACGGGGGGAGCTAGCCGCTCTGGCCGGGTAAGTGAGCAGCAGAGGCGGGGTGTGTCCTACCAGCTGCACCACACTCGTTTGAGTAGTTGTTTTACCGTTTTTATCAATTCGTTTTAAAACTGATTAAAACTCCTTTTAATCAACGGACACACGTCCGATTGTTTTAGCCATGACGCCGCATAGCTCTCTGACCGGTCTGGAGAGCGATAACCCGAAAGTGATGAAATGTGAACTGTGCAACATGTTTGCCGTAGTACCTGAAGAGGATTTTACCAAAAGTGCTTTTACCTGCTCCAAATGTGCCAGAATTATCCAGCTACAAGACCTGCTCATTGAACTAAAAGTACAAATGAAGTTACTAACTGAGCGACTGGCCATTTTAAAGGAGCAATCCAGAATGCAGGACAATTTTAACAATACTGTTTTAGTTGGTGCCCCTGGGCTCGAACCTCTTCACTCTGGTCTTTTAGCTGCTACCCACCCACTTCAGGACCCTCCTGCCATCACCACTGCACACTCAGCTCTCCAGGACCCTCTGGCCATCACCGCTGCTCATTCAACTCTCCCACATCTTCCCCGCTCACCTCCCCATGGCTGCCCCACCAATTCTACCCCCCCTGCTCCCCTCCTGGAGGAAGATACTGTGGCACCAGGAAAGAAGATCACAAGGACAGGCCACCTCACAGCACCCCTCCCTCTAGCTGTCAAACCGGTTTGAAGCACTGGCCTCAGATGAAGACCGGTGTTCTCAGCCCCCCTTGCCTCCTCACACCCCAGCACCCCATCCCCCTCACCCATCCCCCCCTCAACTCACTCATCCCCTATGCCCTTGCCCCACTGCCCGCAGGCAGCCTGGACCCTTCTCTAACCTGGTTGCAGCAAACCATTTTAACCCCAGAATTTTATTTAAGGTAATAGACTCCGTCATCACCCCCCTCCCCCTGTCATCTTACCGATGCCTCACCAGAGATGTGTTTACGAATGAAGTTGAGAATATAAGACAGCAAATTACTATATACAGTCAAGCCGGAAAGTCTGCACACCCCTTTCACCTTCTCCACGTTTTATTACGTTACAGACATATTCTACAATAGATTGAGTAAATTTTTTGTCTCAAAATTCTACACCAAATAGCCCATAATGACAAAGTGAAAACAGGTTTTTAGACATTTGTGCTAATTTATTAAAAATCTAAATGTAAAATATCATATGTACACAAGTGTGCAAGTTGATATGACACCCAAAAGTGAGCTGAGGTGCATTTTGTTTTCACTGATACTGCTTGAGATGTTTCTACAACTTAATTGGAGTCCACCTGTGATAAATTCAATTGATTGGACATGATTGGGGATTGCCAACACCTGCCTATATAAGGTCCCACAGTTGACAGTGCATGTCAGAGCAAACTCCAAGCCATGGGGTCAAGGGAATTATCTGCAGACCTCAGAAACAGGATTGTGTCAAGGCATAGATCTGGAGAAGGGTACGGAAAAATCTCTGCAGCTTTACAGGTCCCAAAGAGCACAGTGGCCACCATCATTCGTAAATGGAAGAAGATTCTTGGAACCACCAAGAATCTTCCTAGACCTGGCCGCCTTCCTGTGCATGTCCTTGAGTGGCCCAGCCAGAGCCCAGACCTGAATCCAATTGAACATCTGTGGAAAGAGCTGAAAATGGCTGTGTACCGACGCTCCCCATCCAACCTGACGGAGCTTGCAAGGATATGCCAAGAGGAATGGGCAAAAATGTCCAGAAACAAGTGTGCCAAGCTTGTAGCTTCTTTCCCAAGACGCCTTGAAGCTGTAATCGCTGCCAAAGGTGCAGCAACCAAGTATTAGGCTAAGGGTGTGTACAGATATGTAACCCCTAAATAACCTATTTTTGTCAGTAAAATAAAATTGCATATTTTCTAAAAACCTGTTTTCACTTCGTCATTATTGGCTATTGTGTGTAGATGTTTGAGGCAAAAAATTTACTCAGTCTATTGTAGTATAAGTCTGTAACGTAATAAAACGTGGAGAAGGTGAAAGGGGTGTGCAGACTTTCCGGCTTGACTGTACATGCCAATAGGGACATCAATAGTTATTTTAGCAACTTTGAACCTGTGTCACTGTCATTTTTACTTGAAACTATATCCCACATGAAATCAACCACGTGCAGCCTTGATATTATCCCCACCAAATTTCTTAACCCCTTTGGAAAATTTAACCTATTAGGGGGTGCTCTGTTTAAGGCTTTATAACTCCAGGTGTGAGCATCACATAAACTTGGTAAATGGCTTAAATGAAACAAGACAGGTGTACCATTTACAATACATACGTATATTTGTTTATTTTCATAATTTAAGTCAAAATAAAGTGCCACAAATGCAAAAAAACTTTGGAAATAAAAGAATAAAAAATTGTTTTTCTTTAGTTTGCAACAAAATACACTGAGAGCTACATAAGTGAAATCGGTAATATATATAAATTTCCTGGATCATAAACTCCATGTCCACAAGTTTTGCTAAATCTGAGGATGATATGCAGAACCACTAAAGGTCTATGATGCAAAATATAGCAGTGTGCCCTGTTGTCCATGAGTGTGTCCAAATCTATCTAAATTGTGCTCTGCTCTAAATAAAATAAATTATGATATATTTAACTACAATTCAACAGTTTTGGCTCATAAAACTCACTTTTGCATAATTTTCAAGTGGGAATTACTATATTTTCATCAGTATAGGGGGGTAGATATCTATGGGTCAAAACCCCCTATGCAAAACATGTCATAAAATGAATAAAATTAGTTTTGTCCACTATAAAGCATATAAGTCAAAATATGATACAAGGACACAAACGTGACAGACACCAAAAAACTTAATTGTTGCAAAAACCAATGCAAACACATTGATTTACAAGTTTGACAACTCTCTGACTCTATCAAAAAGAAAGAAGATAGTTCAATAACCGGAAATAGTCTTTTCAGGTCATATAAGATTTACCACAGTAGTGTTAACATGGTGTCTCAATGACACGTGAGTGCAAAAGCATAACTTATTTTTTCTAATTCATTAAAGTGCAGATACATACCCCATCCGAGGCGGTCCACAATGAAACTGGACTTTGAAGCTCTAATCTATTTATGGCTGTGTAATACCCGGTTGATTAGAGGACACCGTTACGTACGTAATCAATGCAAGAAAAGCTTTTCCAAATTAAAAAATAAAAATAAAATCCTACCTTTCACTATGCGGACACGATTATAACACGATGGCTGTGTAAATGCTTTGATTTGGATGATTTTGATAAACTGGTGCAAGGTAAAACGTGAATGGCTTAGGTACGTAACCGCGTGAGGAAGCTTGGACACGCAAGGTTATCAGGCTCCTGTAGTGTCGGCAGCAATTGAAACAAAGCAATTCTTAGTAGTTTCGTACCAGACAGTAATGCTCTTTTTTTTTAGGTTGACCAATCCACCAGCCATGAAACACATGGGTAAACGATTCATGCTTATGTACGTAACGATTGGGACACGGAAAGAAAGTCAGCACTATATATTCCCCTTGTTTTAAAGTATCGTGGAGTGTATGAATTTGGGCACATATATTTTTTTACTTGGCTTATGCATGACAGAAACAAACAAAGATCGATCCGATATATATTTATTTTTCATGATTGCCGACGGCATCTTGTGTACGTAACTCTCAGGACACAATGAATTATGTACATGAGCCTGATTCATTTTGCTCTCCCATATGAATACGAGCGACAACTTTCACTAAGCAAAGTGGGGTTTAGAAAGGCATATCAAACATCTTCAAAAATATTTGGTTGAAAGAAATGTAGGCCATTAGGATAGGTATATATTTCCACATCAATTATGGCAGTGTAAAAAATGTCACATTTTCGTGTCCTATTAATGGGTAAAAATCGAAAACAAAGTTTAAATTTACAACAGTTCAAGAAAGTCTGGCCCATGAGTTTGTTATGTATTACATGGCTATATGAAGTACCACATACAAGTAAAACGTTCCCATAAAGTAAACACAAGACACTTTGGTAAACAAATGAAAATCACTTTAAAAAATCTCTCCAGTATCATATTTTTACATATATACATTTGCTCCTTCTGATGGCTTTAAGATAAAAAAACATTGATATCACAGTGTTACATACACCTAAATATGTTGCCTAATCATTCACTCTTGCACCTCAATAAAACATCACTTTTCCCTGTACTCTACAGTATGTATACTTTTGTCCTGGGATTGTATTTTTTTTGTAAGTTTTTAAAAAAAAATTTTAATGTTCCTATTCATAATGACTCCAAGGAAAAGTTTACCTTAATCTACCACATGTCAGTGCACAGTAAATTGGAATGAGAATTGGAATTTGTCATGCCCTAAGAGACAAATATACGCCATAGCCTATATTATGTACGATAACATGAACATAAAATAGTATTCCACCATCTGCAAAATGCTGCCAAATGTTCCATCTTCAATGAACATCGGTAGCCTAGCCTACATCAAAAATAAATTTAACGATTGCCCTACAGTATGTGAAATGCACTCAAAATGCGAAAATAACAATAGGGCTATCAAACATATTGGAAAGACAGTGCTCGAGTGGAAACAAGAACGTGCATATGTAGCCAGCGAGACCGACGGCATTTTAGATGCAAAAATACTTACATATCGGGAAAGGGAAACTCCCCTCCCTAATGCGTTTTCTATAGAGCTTGCGTAATACCAGACCGTTAAAACAAAAACTGCCGTTACGCTGGGCTGTAGTAAATTGTTCAAAGCACCCAAAAAGACATGGCATATACCGTTGCTAAGGTTATAATGTACTCTACTGGATATAAAAGCCGACAATTAAACCAGAATTAACTGTAATGAATGAGACAGGCTTACAGGGCATGGGGTATTACGAGTCAACATTTCAGATAGTGTAATAGCGGTATAAAGTGTTGTCTGGTACAATCAGTGTTCTCAAACTGATTGTACCAGACAATAAATGACCACTGAATTTTGAAAGGAACATCTTGATGTGTAAAACCGATGGTAGGATTGTATATTTATTTCATATTTAGTAGCATATATTGGTAGTAGAATACATGGTAGAATGAGACAGTACTTTCACAGTTTATTTTGCATTTGAGTGAGCAGGGCTTTTCATACCTTTTCTGGCATACAATCAGGCTATTGTTGGGTTTATCTTGTTACTATGGCGTTTTTATATGATGAATAAATATATTTATGAACTCAAACATAGACGGTATTGTCCACTATGTCACACATGGGTAGGTATAGACTAGGTGGGGGTTGCATGTTAAATGGACTTGCTACGGGGAAATAATGACACTTAGAAACTCCGTATTCGGAAGAAATTGTCACGAACCGTCTACCAATAAAGTTAAAACACAGAGTTTGTGATTTCCACTAATAGTTTGGCTGCAGTAGCAACGAATGTCTCAGTTTAGCAAAAAGGTCCCGAAGGCGTCACCTTCTACGCAAAGGAGTTAGAGGTTATTAACAAAATTGAACCCAGTATTTTATAAATTATTAATAGCTTGTTGGAGAAAGGCATTTTTCCTTCTGTTTTTAAACATGCTGTGGTCCAACCTCTTTTAAAGAAACCTAACCTTGATCTCTCTGTTCTTAACAATTTTAGGCCCATTTCTAAACTTCTATTTTTTTCTAAGGTTTGTGAGAAAGTGGTATCAACCCAGCTTCTAGCTTTTATATGCCATAATAACATCTTTGAGAAATTTCAGTCTGGTTTTAGAGCTTTACATAGTACAGAAGCTGCCCTCCTCAAGGTAACCAATGATCTCCTTTTAGCAGCCGACAGGGGGAAAAGTGCAATTTTAATTATTTTAGATCTGTGTAGCTTTTGACACTGTAGATCACGCCATTTTAATTGACACAATGTCTCTTTTCATTGCTATGCAGACGACACACAGATCTACCTTCCCCTAAGACCTGGTGACCCAAACAGCCTAGCTGCTGTTGTAGATTGCCTCAATGATATCAACTGTTGGATGGCACAGAATTTTCAAAATCAGAAATCATATTCAAAATCAGAAATCATATTGTTCAGTCCCCCAAATTCTATCAGTCTTATTGAGAGTGGCCCGGTCCTCTGTCCGCAAATGTGAAGCCCGTTGCCAGAAACTCGGGAGTTCTATTTGACTCTGACCTAAACTTCGAACCACAAATTAAAAAAATTGTCCATTCTCGTTTCTTTCAACTGAGAACCATTTCCAGAATCAAGCCAATGCTATCACACAGCGACCTGGAAAAAGTAGCGACCTGGAAGATTAGGCTAGCAGAATCAGTGACTTCTTTTAAATCACTTCTTAAAACCCATTTTTATAGACTTACTTTTATGTGATGTCGTCTTTTTATCCTTTTATCTTTTTATCGTCTTTCTATTGTCTTTTATTTTTTATCTGAACTCTATCTTAATTGGATCTTACTTTTATTCTATTATTTTATTTAAGTTTGCTTTCCATCCTACGATTTTACCACTATTTACTTGAATATTTGCTCTTTTCTGCCTCCGTGCTTATGAATTTAATCCCTGTTTATTAATGTTTCATTGCCTTTTAAAGTCATGATCTGAGTATTCTGCTTTTATTTTGTCTGTCAAAGCACTTTGTAAACTGTGTTTTTAAAGGTTATTATTATATTATTATTATTTACAATTCAGTAAAATAATGAAATCAAACTGTTTTCAGAAAACTCCAATATATTCTTGAACATCTTCCCTGGTTGTCATGGCATGACTGCCATGATTTTTTACTCAAGGAATTTGTAATTATGGGATGGCCATTGAATTCTATACATGCAGATTTTTTATATTAAACAAAAATAATTATATCAAATTGTTTTCAGTAAACTCTGCTACAGTCCTGAAGAACAGCTTCCCCAGTATTCATCCCATAACGTTTCTGTTTTTTTTTTAACTGTAGGAATTTGGACTTATGGGATGGCAAAATTCACCATATGTCTCAGCAAATGTAAATAATTTTCTATGTCATCACTTTTACCAAGTCCAGATTGAATATTTATTTTTCTCGATCTCTTTCTTAATCTATGTAATTAATAAAGACATCAAATCACATTTTAAGCCAAACATACAGTGCAGTCCGTAAGTATTTAGTCAGTTTTTGTTGTTTTGGCTCTGTACTCCACAGCACATTGGATTTGAACTGGAACAGTGACTATGACGTTAAAGGGCAAACTTTCAGCTTTAATTTGAGGGTTTTTACATCCATATTGGATTAACCCTGTAGCAGTTGTGGCCCTTTTTATACTTTGTCTCCCACAATTTTCAGCTTTGACTGAGAGTTGCTATTGAATAGTTGTAGGTTTGTCACAGCAGGAATCATTTTAATGCGTTACTGAAAGTTGAAGGCTTCCATGACCACACTGACAGCGGATGGCTAGCAGTCACCTGAAGCTCAAACTTGACAAGACAGAGCTGCTCTTCATGTTGGTCAAGACCTCCCCACTACAAGACCTCTCCATCACTGTCGACAGTACCAAGGTGGCTGCCTCCCGTTCTGCAAGGAACCAGCTGGACTACAAAGAGCACATCAGGGCAACGGCACGGTCATGTAGGTTCCTCCTGTACAACATCAGGAGGATTCGACCGTAGCGGACTACCTACTTCACCCAGCTTCTTGTCACCTCACATCTGGACTACTGCAACTCCCTTTTCGCAAGCCTACCAACCTGAGAGTCTGCAAAATAATGTAATGACCTAATAATCACACATTTAATGCACGAATCAAAGCAATAAATTAGAATTACTTACTTATCCCATAAGTATGTTTTGTGTGCTCTTTAATAACATTGAATTCATAATCAATTTTATGAATGTTTTATTAGGTTTTATTTAACACGTGAGATGTCACATAAATAGTGCGCTACATGAGAAAACGCAATGCATTATTGGATGACATTGCAAATCATGTATTTAGAAGAGAGCGAGTTTTCAGACGTATTCGCTTTCGTTTACACCCGCCGAACAAGCGCGTTTTCCCTCACCTTTGAATTCCCTGGCGTTATAGGTGCTATAGAGTGCCATACAGGCACCGTCTGTAAATTGTCTGTATAAAGTTCATTTGAGGTTTATATACAGTGCAGTTCTTAAGTATTTGGACAGTGACACCATTTTTATTGTTTTGGCTCTTTATATTCCAGCACATTGGATTTGAAATTAGGTTAAAGTGGAAGACTCCGCTTTAATTTGAGGGTTTTTGCATCCATATCGGGTGAACCGTGTAGCAATTGTAGCCATTTTTATACATAGTCCCCCCCATTTTAGGGGACCAAAAGTAATTGGACAAATTAACATAAACTTAAATAAAGTCATATTTAATATTTGGTTGCATATCCTTTGCATGCCATGACTTCCTGATGTTTGTGACCCAACAACACCAAAAGACTCTTGATATCTTATTTTCTGCATTTGAATGGTTCTCTATGGGAATCGGGGGGTGGGACTAGATTAAGATGTAAATTACACGTGAATAGTATGGAACACATTAAAAAGGGGGTGATCCCAAACGCGCTACAAGCCGGCTATATAAACAAGGAACTATAGGTGCTCAACAGAAGGACCAGTGAATAGAAAGAATACCAAACCCGGACTACTTCGCTAGGACTAACCCGAGATAAGGAGGACTGGAGCACACAGAGCTCAGAGCAAAACAAAATATTTTAATGCGACTGACGTTTCGACGTCAACGACGTCTTCTTCAGAGTCAAATGAAAACTGTGAATTTGACTCTGAAGAAGACGTCGTTGACGTCGAAACGTCAGTCGCATTAAAATATTTTGTTTTGCTCTGAGCTCTGTGTGCTCCAGTCCTCCTTATCTCGGGTTAGTCCTAGCGAAGTAGTCCGGGTTTGGTATTCTTAGTATGGAACACATGTTTGGATAAATGGCTGTAAGTCATTATGGGTCTGAGTTATCAAACACACCTAACACCATCACTCTGCTGCCATATATGCAGTAGATATGGATGGATCACTTTAAGGGTTGTTTCTCCTGACTCATTTTCCTATTGATCTCTATGGAAAAATAAGTGATTCACCTGATATGGATGTAAAAACCCTCAAATTAAAGCTGAAAGTCTGCACTTTAACCTCATAGTCACGGTTCCATTTCAAATCCAATGTGCTAGAGTACAGAGCCAAAACAACTACATTTGCAGACCTGCCAACCTTGGAAAAATATTTTGAGTACCACAATAGTGTAACGCACACGCTCTTTCACACCACTTTGCTTTGCACATGGTCACACCTAATATTTCATTATATGATATGTGCTTAAACTGATAATCATAAGTGAATTGCATTCAATTATTTAATTATTAAATTAAAAGGGAAATCATGTACAGTATCAGTCATAGGTTTGAGTACACCTGCATAAAACCATTTTTTGTATGTTTTATTTTGTATATTGTAACATATGTTTTCATTGTCAAGTATTTACAGAAACTTGTGTTGCGATGTAAAACATTGTCAATTATGAATAAAACCAAGTTTCTGTGTATGATTTCCATTTTTATTTAATAATTAAATAATTAAATGCAATTCACTTATGATTATCAGCTTATATAAGCACACATATCATATAATGAAACAAATTGTATTCAATTGACAAACTATCTAGGAATGTATGTAGGTTTTAGCTAAATTATTACCTGAAGCTCCTTTGTGGCTGATGTCAACATCATAATTGCACAATGTGCAAAATGCATGGTGAGGCATTTTTGAGGGGCAGAAACACGGCCATTGCTCATGATATTTAGCGAGGAACTTCTGGGGTGCATGCACTCGCTTCTTTTTAGTAACGTTAGGTCTGCTGCTCTCTCTCTCTCTCCGTGTCAGTATCCTCGTCGTCATCGGACATCATGATGACTAGTATCTACCTGCAAGGCTGGTCGGGTGACTGGCTGCAATAATAGGAATTATTTGCTACGTTAGCATCAGTTTATCACACCGTGGTCTTGTAACAAGGCTAATCACGCCGTATGCGAGCTACGACTAACTAGCGAACAACAAAGTTACCAAACATGTTTAGCAATGTTTCATATGATGTTAACATTACAGTCACATTTCAAATATTTTTGTGCTTGATTATTACTCCCCCACTTTCCATTTTACCTCAGCAATGCAATGCAACATACGCCTCGGTCGATGATAGAGTAACGTTACCGCGTCAGTGGATGTTTGTGAGTGAGAAGATTTGGGTCGGGGAGGGGCTAGTCTCGTCCCCAGCCTGTATGCGAGAACTCAGCCGAACTCGCTTGAGTCGGGTTTCCAACAAATTCCGAGACTAGGGAGGGGCTAACGTTACAGAAGCACAAGAGGAGGGATGTCATTTAAATACCGAATACATGTACGGTATTGTTTTGTGTTGATTGTTTTCTGTAATTAAATTATTATAATATATATGTTTTTTTATTTTTTTTATTTGCGTAGTTTCAGCTGGCATTTCGTACCTGCGTATTTTGACCAAGAATTGCGTGGTTGGTACACAAAATGCGTGCAGGTTGGCAGGTCTGCATTTGTGTCACTGTCCAAATACTTATGAACTGCACTGTATCACAGGTGCATGATAGTCTACACCACTTTAAACCAACATAAGCAACTTTTTTTCGGTAGGCTATCAGTTATTTTTATAACTCAAGCATAACTTGGGAAGTGATCTTAAGATTACATTTAAATTTAGATCCAAGAACATTTTTATAAATGAGGCCCCTGGACCCCAAAGCAATGTTAAAAAACAAATATGGGCCAACAAGTTTTTATTTATTTATTTTTTTTACAATTTTAGGGACGGGTTTACGTTTGGAGAAAGCCAAAGGAACCCTTCAATCAACAATGTCTGTTGCCAATTGTCAGGGGTGTCACTAGAGGTATATGTTTAGGGGGGCTAAGCCTCTACTAGGGGGGTCCGGGGGCATGCACCCCCCCCCGGAGAAATTTTTCAAAAAAGCAGTCACAAAATGGTTGTTCCCCATGAGTTTTGAAAGCAGAAATAAGCCTAAAATCAATAAATAATTTAGTTGTTGCAAAGAATGTTCTTTAAATTGCTTTGATATATAGCAATAGGGTTGGGCTGATGTACGATACCCTACCATCATCTATCAACTAAAATTTATCAGCATCGGCAATGGTTGACACGTCGTGATGTCAAGGACGATGTGTAGCCTATTCTAGTTTGACAGCTTATATAGCAAATTGCCTCAATGGCAGTGGAATTAATTTAGGCCTGGCCTGTAGATTCAATTTAACCAGCGATTTGTTTTTTATTGCAATTAAAAACCAGATTCCATAGCATAGGCTACATCTAAATGTTCATGTACGAATTGATACAATTTTAACTTGTGATCACCCTTCATGTGGAGGGAGGGATTCCCTCAGAATTATATTCTCCTGTAAACTTCTCCCTATCATTAGGAAAAAAAGCACTTTTGTAGCTTTATCAAAACTTCCTAACTTTGAGTCAAATAAGTTATCTATGTAGCCATTTGTAAACTATTATCTGTCTATTATCCAGGCTATTGCAGTAGCCAACTGCGGACATAATACCAAATAGGCTAGCTACTCCACGTTGCAGATGCAACAAGTGGGTTCTGCTTTTAAATTTATTTAGCTGCTATAATAGTAACAGGCAAGCTTCACAAATTCCATTTAGGCATTTTAGTTAGCCTAACTATGAATGTTTTTAACAGTTGATGAATAATTACACTCCAGAAAGGATATGGTTGTACTTTGTTGGCAAGTTTACTTTAGAAAATGTACAGGTTTTAAAATGTTAACTGCTGCTACAGAATTCTTTAGAATTCACAAACAGACATTTATATCAAGAAACATCGTGTACAACAGAGAAAGGGGTGATGAATAAATAAATGCAGATAAAAATTAGTAATATTTTTACCTAGAAAATAGCGTACATATAGCATTTTTACAAACGTATCCAGACATGTTTGTGGGTCAGATGGTGGCAAATAAGTAATAGTACCAATTTTCTTAACATAATAGTAGTTATGATATTTGCAAACAGAATTTTGTGAACACAAGGATATCTATGCTCTGTAGGACCACACAGGTTTTGATAGAAATCCAAATAAATAAATCAATAAATACATAATAATAATAATAATGCATTTTATTCATTCTGTGCTTTTCATAGACCCAAAGCAGTGGATGCAGACAATTGTTCAAACATGCCCTATAGTGTAGTCATTTTTCTAAGTGCAACACATCTGAATCAGAGTATTTACACTATAAATTATTTTCATTTTGCAGTTTGATGTGGCACATACATAGGCAATATTGTTAGTTGTAACTTGGCCACATTTAGCTATCAATACTTTTAAAGGCAGTATGTAAATCCCTAGTAGCTAGACCAATAAGGGAATAGCCCGGAACGAAGGTTTAAACGTGATATTTTCCGCTGTTGCTGTGGGAAAAGGTAAGAGTGTTGAAATGTTACTGTTATTACAACCGGATGAGACTGCTTCTTTAAATTTGCGGGATCAGCTAGTAATTGACCACGTGTCAGAGACAATAGTACCACTTTGCCTCCCGCTCTAGTCTGGTCTGCAGGCTGACTCCAGCTTACCCAAAAAGGCAGCCTGTGTATATTATATTAACGGTCAGCCACCAACGCTGATTCCATACTCGTAGATATTTGACTCCAATTTAATTATTAGTATATAATTTCAAATGTAGAATTTATAATTGATTTGTTAAGGTACTCTCGTACTCTTGAGCCTGTTCTCTGAACTGGATGCGCCGGTTCCACCGGGTGCTACATACGGCCGTTTATGTACACCACTCACGGCTGACTAGATGTCTCCATTTATCTCAGAGGTTGCGGAGGAGGCCACTTCATAAGGTATAGCCTATCTTAAAGGCTCAGGGACCCGAGAAGATAATATTGGCAACGCCCGTTCTCAACATGTATAAAAGGCATGCGGAGATGATCTAACTTAAGACAGAGTTCTACGGGTGCAATACTCCGTGATACATTAAGCTTAACAGTTTACCAGGTAGGTTCTTTACTTTAAAATAATCAAATCATAGTTACAAATTACAACGCAACATATTAAAAATAGAGTATAGAAAAATATTAATTCATACCTGGCAATTCACTACACACAATACACAGAGTGAGATGTGCGGGAGAGTCTGATTACAGCTTCCCCCAGTTCTTTGTTTCCTTTGATTATATGCTCAACCTCTGTGTTTGATCTGGCTGTGGATGATCGTAAAACCATAAACTGGCCAGAAGGCTAATATTGCACCTTTCGTCCCTCCTTCAAGGGGGGTTTGGAAGAAAGAGTTTCCTGTGGTATAATTCCACAGCGGCAGTTTGAGGAAACATAGGCTATTGCACCACACACACCAAGACCATCAAAACGATATCAAACATGAATAGGTCTACGTTCGTGTTGTCATGAGCATCCCATCTCTGCATAGTTTTCAAATGTGATTAATATTAATGCCACAAACAGTCCCAGGATTCCTGTTGAAGAAGATTACATTATACCCTAGTTTCCCCTGTTCAGTCAGGTACATTAACTGTGTGTATTTATTCATGTAACACTGAGAAACTGAACAATATATATTTGTTCCTCTGGAAAAAGAGTGTACAATGTATGTTCCAGTGTCAGGACTATTTCCAGTATATACTGTACAATGTAGCATAAATATTCATCACATTTTAAGGTTTTTAGGCTTTTTGAAGACTAAAGCAGTCTGTACTGTTATACCATGCTGTGTGGACATTATTTGAATGAAAGGGATGTGGTCTGCTCAGTGACGTCAGGCGGGGGCAGTCTTGCATTGTCCGAGCGCGGGAGTTTCAAACAGATCAGAGTCTCTCCCAGGATCATAAAATCCTAGGACATTCTCGGACACCGTAAACCTGAGGCCAGATGGTCCCAGCAAACATCCCGGCACCAGAAGCGTGACCTGATTGCCACTTCCCAGTATTGTGTTCTCTTTGGGTGCTCTGGGGTATCGAATCCTGTCTTACAAGTATATAAAAAATACTTTTTACTTTTTGCAAGTTGGAATTATAGACAGCGCTATGTAGGCTATGCGTGAGTAACTTGCCTTTTTTTACGTCGTAGACGTTTTTGATCTGATATCACTTATTTTTTATAGCTAACTAATGATGAATAATGCATGAAGATAAACATGGAGAGAGACATGCATTCCAAAGAAATGCATGCAGACATTCGCGTAAGCATAACGCCCTCTATTGACAAGAATGAGAACAGTTATCCTATTACAGACAGCACACAATTACATTAAAAGAGTTTGTAGATGAGCAGTATTTAATTTGTAATGAAATACAATGAACAGCACCACCTGAGCTATGGATCATGAAGCATGTAAATTAATTAACCAAGTCTATATGGAGACATGCATGCACAATGAGCTAGACGCAAACACATTCTAGCTGAAAGACATACAGCCTAAATAGCTAGTACAGCCTAAATAGTTTGCATCAGTGAAATATGGAAATACAGTTTTAAAATAGGGCTATTAGTATTCTATAGAAAATGAAATACATTTAATGTTAGGCTATTCGACACTGGATTGCCGGATGCATAACTCCAACCTTCCATGTGTGGGCTACGAGCTAGCAAGCGAGTTAGTGAGTTCATAAGCACAGCAGAATTCCTTCGCAGTTTTTTTCCGGTAGTGTAGAACGTTACCTGTGGGAAATGTTTTGGTACCGGACAGCTAGGTTTAGTTTAGTTGTCTGTAGTGCAATGAATGTAGGCTATAAGACATGTTGATTCGCTTCGTAGTAGCCTAGCTTGTATCTGCTTCCTGACTAGAAGCAGACTGACGTTTCTCTGGCAACAGTAACGTTGGCTAACAAGCTTAATTGGACAACGCATATTTCCCAGGAATCTTAGCCAGAAAGAAAACAATAGGTACTACTAAGAAAGTACATACCAGAGATCATTCTTCTTATTATTATTATTATTATTATTATTATAATTAAAAGTGTTTGCAGTAAGCTACATTATCTGCAGAGTAGCATAGACTAGAGCCACATTCGGAGGCTATTGGTTTTTTTTTTTTAAGTGACTAACCATGAATCAGATATGTTTGGGGAATTGGCGGTTTATAAATCCAATCTCTTAAAGGATTGCAGCTTAAAGGTTGTATCAGCGATTTTGGGTGACGTCACTTCTGAAGCGAAATCCCAAACAAACATACTTATGAATAATTATGTTATGTTTTAAAAAATAGTGTTCAAGCATCCAGAATTATAACCACGTTAATAACGTTTGTAAGAAACCAAACCGTTTGTAAATCCGTCAAGATTTCAGCGAGATAAGAGTATTCGCGTTTGTGCAGATCATTGTGATTGGTTGGAATACTGTTTATTTTGGTTTTGAGTGGTTGGTAGTACCATTTGTTTTTGTGTACGATCTCGGAGCATAGGCTGCCTACAGAGACGCGGTTTTTTGACGGCCTGCTTATGGGGCAGACAGCTAGCGGATCGTGAGGAAAAATCAGATGAATGTGATCATTTATGTTTCCACCCAAAATCGCTGATACAACCTTTAAAGGAGGCTATCATAAATTCTTAATGTAGGCCATTATCGTAAATTCTTAATTTTCCTAGTAGTTAATTTTATGGTGACATTGTGTTATGTGTGAAAAGGATAAAGTGAACAGAGCTGAAGTGAAGAAATTAATGAATAAAGAAATGTTGGCCGAGGCAAGGGTACGTTGAGGTTCGGTTTCCACAGTCAGTCAGTCATGACCGCAAGAGCAGAGCGTAACACCCTCCCCAAAACAGACAAGAGCGAGTGTCCGGTTTGGGGAGGGTGTGATATAGTACAAGTGAAATACAAGTGAAACACTGAACAGTTGGCCACAGTAGCTTCTTGGAAAGCATGAAGCCATTAGCTATATTAACATTAAAAAACATGAAGTGTTTTTATTGGGCGATAAGCTTGATGAGCAGGTATACGGACCATACCCTCAAAGAATAATTCTCCCCATTGGATAACATCGCGACGGAGGCAGGCAGTTTGGCAGGAAAAATAAGAAGGAGAAAAACGGCAAAATAACCCAAGTTTGGGGCTTTATTGTGTGGATGTGTGAAGTTGTATCTGAATGCTGTGTGGTTACATGAGGTCAGAACATACAGAAGTTAATGTTTTTAAGGGCTGAGAGTCTATGGTCATTGTGGTTACTTCTGTAGGGAACCCTGAAAAGTGCCAAACTCTCAGTGCTGTATAGGTAATGTGAATAAGAATCAATTTACTTGATACAAACAACATTATAGTCGAGTTGTTTTAAACATTGTGGACTCTGGCAGGTCAACATATGACTCTAAATAGTGGAAAGTGTAGGCCAAGTAGTTTTAACTTATTTTTTCTACATGGTATTGATCCAGCCTAGCAGTAGCACTTGAGAGCAGACCTATGGAGCAAACGCTTTTGTAGCTAATGTTAACGTTAGCTAACTGTTCATTTTTAATTCCCTTAACGTTAAGTACTTTATGTTGTTATCGAGCTTAAGTAGCCTACTAGTGCTTGCCACAGCAGCACTGGAATGTTCATACTACATCCCAGTCTCTGTAGCAGTCATTTGAATTGAGCGGTCACGCGGCTCAGTGCATGCGCAACACTGCACTCTAACCAATGGCTGCACTAGATTAATCCTCCCCAGGGTCCTAGCGCCAGACATTTCCGTGTGCGTTATGATTCTGGAGTGTCGATGGTGCATTTTGTCAAATCAATCTGAAAACAATATAAAGATTAAAAGGAGTGGCTTAAGAAATATTTAGGATGGCGATACAGTAAATTTTAGGGGGGCTAAAGCCCCCTAAAATAGGTCTGGCGACGCCACTGCCAATTCTTAAACATGGTGATGGATCTGTAATGGTATGGGTAGCTATCCCATGGGACTCATTGGTTCCAATGATTGCTCATGGTCAAGGAATATGAAGCCATATTACAAGACCAGGTGCACCCTATGCCTATGGCCAGTGTTGAGGAGTAGTTTTAGTTAAAGGTTGTATCAGCGATTTTGGGTGACGTCACTTCTGAAGCGAAATCCCAAACAAACAGAGCCAGCTCCAGCTCAGAGCCAATTATGTTATGTTTTAAAAAATAGTGTTCAAGCATCCAGAATTATAACCACGTTAATAACGTTTGTAAGAAACCAAACCGTTTGTAAATCCGTCAAGATTTCAGCGAGATAAGAGTATTAGCGTATTAGTATCACCCACCCCTTGTCGGTGATTGGTTGGAATACTGTTTATTTTGGTTTTGAGTGGTTGGTAGTACCATTTGTTTTTGTGTACGATCTCGGAGCATAGGCTGCCTACAGAGACGCGGTTTTTTGACGGCCTGCTTATGGGGCGGGCAGCTAGCGGATCGTGAGGAAAAATCAGATGAATGTGATCATTTATGTTTCGACCCAAAATCGCTGATACAACCTTTAAACATGTTGTTAAACTAGTAGTTTAATTACATTTTGCAGCAGTTTGCTGGTAGTTCAACTAAGATTGAAGTTGGAAGTTTACATGCATTTAAGTTGAAGACATTAAAACTAATTTTTAACCACTCCACAGATTTCATGTTAGCAAACTATAGTGTTGGCAAGTCAGTTAGGACATATACTTGTGCATGACAAGTAATTTTTCCAACAATTGTTTACAGACAGATTATTTCACTTTTAATTCACTATATCACAATTCCAGTGGGTCAGAAGTTTACATACACAAAGTTGACTATGCTTTTAAACGACTTGAAAATTCCAGAAAATTATGTCATGGCTTTAGAAACTTCTGATAGGCTAATTCAGTGGTTCCCAAACTCGGTCCTCGGGGACCACTGTGTATGCTGGTTTTCGTTCCAACCACAATTGCAATCCCAAAATCCTAACAAGCTGTTCATTTTTCTTAATTAGGTGCTTTTCATGTTTAGAGGGATTATTTACCCTCTTAAGCTGCATCATGTCAGAAATAGCTATGCATGCCATGAAGAATAAAAATTGTTCCTACTGTGCTTATTGGGCTGTTTTGCAAATAGGTAACATTTTTTTTAAACTGATCAAATTAAAAACTGGGGTGAATCAATTGGCTCCTAATTAGGTAGTTGAAAACGTGAGTTTTTAAGTTCACTCATCGAGTTTTTCTTAAATGTATTAACACTGCAAGTTTGGCTCGTTATCATTTTCTTTTTTTCATTATTTATCAAATGGTTCGTTTTAGTGGCCATATATCCACAAATTCACCAATTAGGAGCCTATTGATTCACCTCAGTCTTTAATTTTATTTAATAAAATAAAATAAATTTGGTCAGTTAAAAAATGTTTTTTTGTTTTTTTTGTGCCCCTTCTTGTAATTATTTGCAATATAGCACAATGAGAATATTGTACTTTTATTATTCATGATATGCATAGCTATTGCTAACATAATGTGGCTTAAGAGGGTAAATAATCCCTCTAAATATGACAAACACCTAATTAAGAACAATTGACATCTTGTTAAAATTCCGGGATTGCAATTGTGGTTGGAACGAAAACCAGCATACACAGTGGTCCCCGAGGACCGAGTTTGGGAACCACTGGGCTAATTGACATTATTTGAGTCAATTAGAGGTGTACCTGTGGATGTATTTTAAGGTCTACCTTCAAACTCAGTGCCTCTTTGCTTGACATCATAGGAAAATCAAAAGAAATCAGCCAAGACCTCAGAAAGAAAATTGTGGACCTCCACAAATCTGGTTCATCCTTGGGAGAAATTTCCAAACGCCTGAAGGTACCACGTTCGTCTGTGCAAACAATAGTACGCAAGTATAAACACCATGGGACCACGCAGCCGTCATACCGCTCAGGAAGGAGACGCGTTCTGTCTCCTAGAGATGAACGTGCTTTGGTGCGAAAAGTGCAAATCAATCCCAGAACAACAGCAAAGGACCTTGCGAAGATGCTGGAGGGAACAGGTACAAAAGTATCTATATCCACAGTAAACGAGTCCTATATCGACATAACCTGAAAGGCTGCTCAGCAAGGCACTACTCCAAAACCGCTGATAAAAAGCCAAACTACAGTTTGCAACTGCATATGGGGACAAAGATCTTACTTTTTGGAGAAATGTCCTCTGGTCTGATGAAACAAAAATTTAACTGTTTGGCCATAATGACCATCGTTATGTTTGGAGGAAAAATGGTGAGGCTTGCAAGCTGAAGAAGACCATCCCAACCGTGAAGCACGGGGGTGGCAGCATCGTGTTGTGGGGGTGCTTTGCTGCAGGAGGGACTGGTGCACTTCATAAAATAGATGGCATCATGAGGAAGGAAAACTATGTGGATATATTGAAGCAACATCTTAAGACATCAGCCAGGATTGTGGCAAAATGGCTTAAGGACAACAAAGTCAAGGAGTGGCCATCACAAAGTCCTGACCTCAATCCAATCAAAAACTTGTGGGCAGAACTGAAGAAGCGTGTGCGAGCAAGGAGGCCTACAAACCTGACTCAGTTACACCAGGGGCTCTATCTTAACGATCTTGGTGCATCGTCTAAAACGCTAGGCGCAAGTGCATTTAGGGCGTGTCCAAGTCCACTTTTGCTAGTTAGACGGCACGTTATCGGAGCGCTAAGTGAGGCGCAAGGTGCTAATGGGTGGAACCTAGACTCTTCATTAATTATAGGTGTGTCTTGGGCGTAGGATGCCATAAAAATGTCATATCCCATTCCCTTTGTGCATGACAAGTAATTTTTCTAACAATTTATGGTTGCCAATAGTCAACTGCCAATTGCCACACATTGCTTGATTGATGTGCTTTTCTATTATGATGTAGCCAAATAATAAAGGCTTTTTTCTTATATAAAATAATTTGTCAGCAAAAATTACTGATCAACAATAGATTTGGCATTTTTCTAAATCCTTCCTGAGTCATAAATTCTGTATTTTTTTACAGTGGTTTGAACTATATTTTTTCAGTAATTGTTTTTCACAAGATACACAGATATAGCTTGGCTGTAGTTCAACTACTTTGAGTTTGAAGTAATTGGTACTTTATACAACTACGCTTTCAGAGTAGTTTCTCCAACACTGTATGGTGCAAAGACTGGTCCCTCGTGATAGTCTTGGAATATGGGGCTATCTTAGTAATACTGCAGAAGTAGCAATGAAAATAGGCAGTTCTTATTTGCCTAATCCTGGATGTATGCACTTATGGAAGCCGCTCCTGCCAATTGCTTAAATGTAATGAAAACGCATACAAACTGTAAATAAACAGGTCTTAATTTTAAAAAGCTTTTTTTTGGACAAAGTTCATCCATAAAATTTTGCATTGGGCTCCTTAAAGGAGGTGAAGAGGAGGCTAACCGAAACATGTGTGTGACTTATACATGAGGGATGTGCATGAGCATGTGAGGGACAGACACACACTAATTAGGTCAGTTTAGGTGCTAGGGTCAATTGAACAGGATCTGGTTTAAGTTTGACTTAAATATAGCCTAATTACATTTAAAATACAAGTTTATGATCATTGTTGTCCTGAGTTTTTTTTTAGAACGGAACCAAATTATCCTATATGTTTATTAAGAAAATCTATTAAACAGTGATATCTTGTGGACATGCTAAGTATTACAATTCCACTGATGTTAATGCAAAAAAACGCTTCGTTAATGGTTCAGTAAGAAGTAATAAATTATATAGTAATTTTGTCCAGGCGTCAATTTGTTAAATCTATTCAATAAGTGGCATCTTGTGGAAGTTCGAATACTAGTATGTCCGAGTAATTCCAGTAGACCTATTTTTCATGTGAAAATAAATGTAGGCTACTATTTTTAATATATAGTTTAATTCCCCCATTTGAACATTTTAGCCCAATTTGTTCCAAATTGCAACTTAGGTCCGTCCTTGCAGTACAACAGAGCGCTGACAAACATTGCTTCTTATGAATCAGAATTTCACCAGCTTTGCTGAGCAGCCATCGCGGGATCTAGCACATGCAACCCCTTAACCTAAACTTAGATTGGTGAAATTAAATGGAATATTAAATTGATTAAATAAATCAATTGATAATTATCTCGTGATCACAACGAGAAAACATCTACCATCTTAATGCAGTGATTGTATGTGACCGGATTCGGGATAGCAGCATTACTCTCTCAATATATCGATTAAGTTAGCCTATGAGTAGGCTATGTGTTGCATTTACAGCAGACCTGTCTCAGATTATGGAAGCATATCCGCGCCAAAATTAAAATGAAAATGCAAATCGGAGATTGCATTTCGTTAACATACGATGCACGCAAAAACCATGACATAATTCAAATGAAAATGCACATTGCGTTTTCATTTGCAAGCTAATGTACGCACTTTATCTGACAATTTGAAAATGTTAATGCAAATCTATTTCACATTTAATTTTTCTCGCCCTCTACGACACAACCCTGCCATAATTTTAATGAAAATGAAAAACCACATTTGCATTAGCAGCATCTTGTTGCAATCGCATGATCCATGACAAAAAGGAAATGATAATTCAATTTGCCATTTAACATATCGTTTTCATGCTTTTGCGGCACAAGAGTGACATAATTCAAATGCAATGGCATTGTATCCGTTTGCATTATCATTTCCGTGTGGTCACGCAAAAACCCCGCCAAAAATCCGAACTGAAAATGCAATGCAAACTGAAATGCAAATGCAAACTGTCAAAGCTGCCCATCAAGGCGGGGCCTCGAAGAATTTTTGGCAGGGTTTTTATGGAGGATTATTCAACCCAAAATGAAAATGAAAACGAAAATGAAAATGAAAATGAAAATGGAGGATTATTCAGCCCAAAATTAAAAATAAAATTAAAATCTTTTCATTTTCGTTTTCATTTTCATTTTCATTTTCATTATCATTTTCATTTTCATTATAGTTTTCATTATCGTTTTCATTTTCGAGCTGTACTATATGTAAATGAGGGGGTATGGTCAAGCAAGCAGGGTGGGCCTCATACAGGTTTAGTGCAGTAGCACTTAATGAACACTAGGGGGAGCATAGCATAGGGATGGGTAACAGTCTGTGCTTGATACTATGCTCTCAGGGCACTCCATACGTTTTAATGTATGAAATGATGAAGAATCTGAGCAGTGTTATAAAGTATTCTTGTTTTATGAAAGAAACGGAGCTAGCTAGCCAGCGCTACGCTGTGTAGGCTATAGGTCAAACCTGCGAGGTGGAAAATCCAGGTTCAGAAAGTGAAAGTCCTCCCCAATCATTTGTTCCAATCACCTGGATTTGCTAATTATCACAATTCTTCAGCCAAGAGGTAGGAGCTAACTAGGGTAATTAGTGAAATCGTGAGTTCATGGGTGGAAGAAACACGGCAGGACTTTTACTTTCTGACCCCTGGAATTTCCACCTCTGCAAACCTGGTAGTAGCCTACACGTAGCCTATGGCTATGACAAATTAAGGACTAAACAAGCCACATTTTAGTCAATAAAACTCAAGTAGAAGCTAATTTAGATATCCAGTGAGCACAAGTGGCATACAGAACTAGTTTACTTTTTTTTTGCAGGATTTTTTTGTAAGTATAAACCGAACTTTTTTTTTTTTTAAATAGCCTATAATTTATTCGATTTATTTATTTAAGTATGAGCCGAAGTATGCCTTCCTGGTGTGTCTCCCCGTGGCGCAGTCTGTAGCGCGGCCTAACTAAGATTCCCGTGCTTTTTGCGACATTGTCGGTTCGAATCCGACCTTTCCTCTTGTCTCTACACTGTGCTGTCCAATAAAGCTCAAAGGCTATTACACCTAGGCTATTTTAAGAAAGTATAATCCATTTTAGTACTTATAAACTTTTGTAGCCACAATTTCCTCTATATTCTCAGCTACCTTGAATTGAGAGAAAATGCTGTTAGCTATAAGTTAGAGTGAAGGAAATGTAGAGACCTAGCTAGTCACTCCAAAAGTCTCTGGGACCTCAGATGGATATCTGGCTTCTCTGCCGAACATGAGGTAGAATGGGGAGTGCTTGGTGGTGATCTGTACTTTGGTGCGCAAGCCAAACATGGCTGCACTGAGGTCCCAGTTCCAAGGATTCTCATCCACCAATTTGGTGATAGTTTTGAAACATATTGACATTGTTATGAAATACTATTTCGATTGTAAAGCATAGCTTATGATTGCGATGTGTGACCCAAATCACACTGCTTAATACAATACCAAAATAGAATACTTAACACAGTGACTATAGTACCATTTAGTGGTGTAAATGGGTCAAGGTCAGTTTAGTGTCAAGTCCACATTACTTTGTCACTGTCCCATTCATTCTTTCAACCAATCCACTGATCTGTGGATGGTAAGGTGCGCAGAAGCTCCTCTCGATGTCCAGCTTCTGGCAGAGAGCCATATTCAGCTGAATTTAATGGACAACAGTCAGTTAGTACAAAAGAAAACTGAGTGAAGGGAGCCTCAGCCATGTTTTTGGGTAATGAGACGGACTGCACAGGGACGTCATGATTGACTACAAGACCAAGTGGGCTGAGGCATATCCGCTGAAGTCTAAGAAAGCCGATGTAGCACAGTGCATTGTAGAATTCTTTGCACAGTTCATTGTAGAATTCAAGTTTGGGGCACCAAAACACATTCTCACCAAACGAGGAGGGGAGTTCAGGAATAAGGTGCTGTCCTATTGTCCTATTACAATGCATTTTCAATCATTTCTCAATATCTTTCCCTGTGCAGTCCGTATCATTACCAAAAACCATGGCCGCGCTACAGACTGCGCCACGGGGAGACACACCAGGAAGGCACACTTCGGCTCATACTTAAATAAATAAATCAAATAAATTGTATATATATTTTTTAAATAGTTCGGTTTATACTTACAAAAAATGCTGCTAAAAAAAAGTAAACTAGTTCTGTATGCCACTTGTGCTCACTGGATATCTAAATTAGCTTACTTGAGTTTTATTAACTAAAATGTGGCTTGTTTAGTCCTTAATTTGCCATAGCCATAGGCTACGTGTAGCCTAGCTACGGTTTTTATTTTGTTTTGTTTTTTAAAGGGTTTCCGTGCTGTTATAGTTTTGACAGCTCCGCGTTATCATAGCTATGATGCAGCTTTAGCAAAAACGGGTATGCAGTAACAGACTAACCTTTTTATATTCATTCGTTTTTTGTTTTCAAAGAGGGCATTTCCCGGTATAATTGCTGACTTGTGGCGAAAGTGCCGCCGTGGTGATAGATATACCTTAACATCTGTCCGATGTCGTCGTTTTTCACGGTAAGAAGAAATTTTATGACAACGTTATTAAAATATGAACAAATTAGGCCTACCCAGTCAGAAGCATCCCAGCTGCCAGGAAAGGTAGTGGCAGCATCATTCATGGCACGGATGCGCTTCTTATCAAAAGAGACTGGGAAGTATCATGAGCGGATCCATGGTGGTGTTAAAAATGAAGATTGCAAATCGAGAGATGTTGTGTACCCGATAGCCAGGGGAATTTACGCGGAACTGTCGACTGTGAGTGACACATATCGTTCAATCAGAACTGTCTGACGTCTATACACAAGGCATAACAATTGTTTGTATGCTATTAACCGTCTATTGTCTAACTCCACACCGAAAAACGGGCTGCATTCAAATCCAGATTTCATGATTTCTTCCCATTTTCAAGGGGGAATCCCCAAAATGCCAGGATGAAATATGGCAGCCACACCAGATGGGAATCAGTTCCAATCTAAGAAAGGGGAGGGAGTCATTACATTCAGTCACTCCCTCGTTTATCCTCCCTTCAACCAAGGGTATAAATGCAAGCTTCCAGTAAGAAAGGAATCCCACAATACAATGCTCCACACGTGAAGAAGAGAGGATGATAGGCTTAATATTTTATTTAATTTTTTCTGTCGAATGAGTTTAGGAGGTTATTTGATCATGAGCGCATGTTGAGGTGGGGGTAGGCTATTACGAATTGATCCTTTCGCCTACTACACGCGTGAGTAACTTGGTATTTTTGTAAGTTGAACTTTTTGTACTGTGTTTGTTATGAGTAACTGATAATGATATTGCATATATCTAGAGAGAGACTTGCTCACACATACATGTAAACACTATGGGGGTATTACTGTCTAAAAAATAAATGAATGCAACTGATCCACAAATGTCTCCCAAACTAATAACTGTGCACTTACGCAATGCTTGCCGCATGTGGAATTGCGTGCATTTATTTGCGGATTTTTTAGATAATTGTCACAGCAAGATGTCAGAAGAAATCGACAAATGTGTATTTAAAAAAAAAAAAAAAAATTTTTAAACTGAGTCTACTCCAGCCAATCAGATTTTAAGACATCCTTTCACTAGCGCCCACATTACTCTGACAAATCACAGCAGGTTTTAGGCCAGGGTTCTGTGAACCTCTCAAGCCCAAGCCAAGGTAAGCTACTTTCCTTCCCTCAGTGACTACTGGAAGGCAGCCACCACCTCCAAATGCATTCAAGTTATATGGAAAAATACATTCCATTCTGAAACAGACCCACCTTGAGCACACAGACAATCCTTCTAAGATTTAGCAAACTATAAGTGAAATGCCTAGCTACTGTTTGCAGCATTGGAGGCAGCAACCACTGCCTTCCAGTAGTCACTGAGGGAAGGAAAGTATCTTGGGCACCTCTGTAGCGAGTAGCGAGCATAGACTGTAGCCAGTGACAAGACAGCCTCTTGATCAGGAAGATAGCTGTAGGCCCTGCACAAACACTCATTTTAAAACAACTATAGATGGGGCTAGTGTCATTATAGTGCTGAAGGAAACGATTGGTAGTTTGAACCACAGCTTGACACAAAGGGCTGAGTCTGTGGTCATTGTGATTATTTCTGTTGCAAAAAAACCCCCTGAAAACTCTCGGTGTTGTATAGGTATGGGGTATGCCCCGCCAACCCATAACTTGGCAGATGGCTTCCCAATCTGACTGCAGGATGCGGGAGTGGTAGGGTTGGATGTCAATGGGTAGGTTTTAACATCGAACGCAACCAATCGACGCCTGTAATAGGTTAAAACTAGGTTATACTAACTATTTCGCTTTCAAATCTTTCCATTGGACTTGGGGGTAGGATGTCTGAAGGTTGGCCTCAAGTGTTACATTACATTCATTTAGCAGACACTTTTATCCAAAACGATGTACAATAAGTGCATGCCGAAGCAACTACAAACAGGGTAGATAAAGTACATTTCTATCATAATGTAACAGCTATCCATAGACATGAACATTGAGTCTAGTAACTGTGGTTTGTTTTGTTAATGGCCTGCATTTATTTCTTATTGGGTTGTGTTTTCCTTTATTTGTGTGTTGTTTAGCATTTATGTGTGTTTTTCTTTGTGGGGGATTATTTTGGATTTGGACTGCAGAATGTGGGACTAAGGGTTGCGTTTATTGAGCTGGGATGACATATTGTGATGTAACTGTTTGTATGATTGCAAGCTTTTCTAATAAAAAAAAAGAAAAAAAAAAAAGTCCTGCAGGTAGGAAGGGCGTGTCCTGTTGGCTGCAGCATAGGCCCGGGTCAGAACATTGAACCTGATCCTGGCAGCAACCGGCAGCCAGTGGAGTGACCTCAGCAGGGGGGGAGACGTGTGAAGCCCCGCCCTCCTGCAGTCAGTCAGATGTCTCACAAAGGACAGCATCCAAAAGATATTATAAAGTTAAACAATGTTACCGATTTGTTAATAAATATAATTGCTTTGTTTTGGATGTAAATCGATTATCGCATAATGTCCATCAAACAGGGCCATTGGCTAGCTAGGGAGCACCAGCTGTTCTAAAATTGTCTCTGCAAAACATAAGTGTTTTTAAGTTTAGGTTTGTTTGTAAATAAAAACACCACACTGAATCCTATGTGCAGCCTAGGCTACAAAGCAAGAGCCCACAGCTAGCCAGATTGCGTCCAAAAACATAATGAAATATCTGTTATTATATATAATATTTGTTCATTAGTCTACCAGTTATTGGTATGATTTACATTCCTAAACATGAAGTACAAATTCAAATCAACACGAAGATAGATTAGGCTATAGTCTAATCTTTTTCACAGAATCTGGCTATAATTTAGTAATCCTGCTTTGTGATATACCCTCAGGTGTAGATATAGCCCAATGTAATCAAACTAACAAATTACTTTTTTTGAGATATATGATGATGTGGGCACTTATGTTAATTTTAGGTTTAGGCAAAAGAAAATGTTCATTGATTCAATAAAATGGGAATTAATTCAAATAACTTGACATCTAATAATAATTATGACATCTTGATATAGGTCGTTTGGCTTCAGTGTGTCAGTGTCCGTTGATATTGCACTATTTGTAACAGGAAAGCATGATTTGTTTTGTATAGGACTAAAGAAACAGTGTTTGATTTGGCTTTTAAGTGCTTTTCATTTAAATTAATTTAATATTGAACTGTTTTTTTGTTTTTAGGATTGCACTATTTTAGATTGAAAAAAGCAAAACTTTATTTTATTTTCAACAAGTTACCCGTGCAATGCACATATACACACATTGCACGTGTGTGCACACACACGTCCATAACCATATTCTCTCTGCCATGTTGTGTGGCAGGATACCCTGGGTTTGGTGGAAAAGGATGATATTTCACCTGATCTGACTGCAGTCTAGTCTGGGGTCCCCAACCCTGGTCCTGGAGAGTCGCAGTGTCTGCTGGGTTTTGTTCTCACCTCAGCAGCCAGTTCAGATCCAATAAACCACATGAGGTGAGTTAACTGTGTAATCAACTGCTTTAATCAATTAACTGTTTTGGTCAGTTAGGTTTTGAGTTAAAATGGAAACCATTATGTCCTACAGCTCTCCAGGAACAGGATAGGGGATGGATTATCTAGACCAGTGGTGCCCAATCCTGTTCCTGGAGATCTACCGTCCTGTAGGTTCTCACTCCAACCCTAACAAAGCACACCTCATTCAACAACTAGAGATATCATTGAGCTGCTAATTAGTAGAATCAGGTGTGCCAAATTAGGGTTGAAATGAAAACTTACAGGAAGGTAGATCTCCGGGAACATGGTTGGGCAGCCCTGATCTAGACTGTAGTTCATAAAACCCGAAGAGGGTGGGATGAATCTGATTATTCATTCTGAAAAGGCTCCTGAAGAAGTATAAAAATAGAGCTTTTGGCAAGCACTCATGAATGTAGCCAGAGACGTGAAATCTTTTGTAAAAACGGCAAGGCGAGAGTGAAGAGAGGGGAAAAGCTTTTATTATTTCCTCTCTGTCAGAAGAAAAAACATTTAATCAGACATCCCTTCATTTCAAAGTCTACATTCAACTCAGAAACCAATCAAGAAAATGTCCAGCAACAATAAAACACATATTAAAAAATACATTCAAATGGCATAATGAGGGGAAAAAAAATGTTTCAGGAGATAGCTGAACAGTATTGAGAGAAATAGTCTCCCTGTAATTTAGGCATTCATTGAAAAGTGGAAAAAGAGAATATGACTTTTTGAAATTAACTGTTCATTGATAGCTTAAAAAACAATGAATTAACCTTATGGCTGACACAATGCCTTAACGCCACAGGTGAGGGTAGCTCAAAGACAGCTCATTAAGAATCCTGGCATTCCAAATTGCATCTGCAATGCTAAATATGAAGGAATATTTAGCATGAGCCCTCCCCTGGGCTCATGTTGTCAGTTGGTCAGGTCCTGAGGTGAAGGCAATCTGAAAAACACAGCGCAAAGAAGCAGTGCTGTCTTTTATGCTATACACTGTTATTACACTAACATGACACTACAATGTGTGCACACACAAACATAGCCATGGGTGTTCGACAATGGTCACAATGTGTATCCACCTGTGCACGTCAGGGTGGAGTTTGCAGTGGATCAGGTTTTTACACTCAGGGGACACGGTTTTCGAAGGGAACTGGTAGCAGTGCTCCTTTTGAATTTGAAGCATTTTTCTCAGACTTGACACGTCGAATGGCATTGTTCCAAAGTATACCATGGTATACAGAATAACCCCCATGCTCCAGATGTCATATACCTTGGGATTATAGGGTTAGTGTTGTAGGATCTCGGGAGGTGCGTAGGCAAGTGACCCGCAGAAGGTCTTGTTCAGAATAACCTTCCCGCTGTCGTCGTAGGTGATCTTCTTGCTGAAACCGAAATCCGAAACCTTGAGGTTGAAGTCCTTGTCCAGGAGCAGATTCTCGCACTTCAGGTCCCTGTGAGCGATGTCCAGATCGTGGGTGAATTTGACTGCTAGTGAGAGCTGCCGAAAAAGTTTTCTACTCAAGTGGTCTGGCAGGGCTCCGCGATTCTTGATGAACTCCAGAAGGTTCCCGTGCACACCAAGCTCCATCACCATGTACACTTTGCCCTCTGCAGTTTCAAAGATCTCGTAGGTCTTCACAATGTGGCAATAGTTGAGGGACGGCAGGATGTCAAGTTCTCGTGGCAAGAACTTTTCCAGAAAATTAATGGACGCCTTTCTTCTGTTGATTATCTTGACTGCAACATTGCATTTGTGGCGCTCTGAGTAAGCAGACTTTACTTTGGAAAATGACCCTTCACCTATATTACTGATAACATTGTATCCACGTTTTCTGAGCAGGAGAAAGTTGTCCATGACTTCGACTTCAGCCACTGGTTTTACCCCTTCAAGTTGCTCCATGTCATTTGACATTGAACCCTAATCACACATTGATTTGATGGTACCCATTTTGAAATAACTTGAACATTTTCATTTCTCAAGTAACTTTGGTTTCACTAAGTAGGCCTAGTTATGGTATGCATTGCTACTTGTGCACATGTGATTGTCACTTAAGTAGGCTACATTTATGATCTGCTTTGGTACCTGACATCATAGTAAGCTATTATCCTTATCCCTGCTGGACGGTTTGGTGCATTTATCATGTCCAGAATACATAATGACTTAACACATTCTATTGAAAACAGTTTCCCATCCTTTCCCAAGCCAGGAAGCTTAAAATCTCAATATTCCAAATAATATATTATTGTATTATTTTGTATATTTGTTAGATTAGATCAACTTCATTGTTAATTTATGAATTATGTAATTTTACTTCTCTGTTCCAGAAGGGAAGTAGGCTTTTGGCTTTTGCGACTATTATTAAACATGCTCACACAAATTGAAATATGCAATAAAAGATAATGCCTCTGTAAGAAATGTAAAGCAGCAACACAGTGTAAAACATGGCAAAAACATGTTTTATACCTTTGTTAGTATAACCTATTTAAATATTAAGAGCTTTTATTTTGTGACTAATCATTTTATTGCACTTAGGAGAGACCAAAATATTTTTTCTTATAGCGGATTAGAAGCGTACACCTCTGTTAAATGAGATAAAAAACAATTATATTGAATATTTGGACAATGTACCAGAAAAGCATTTTCACAGAGGGGACATCGCCCCTTACGAAAATGAACTAGTATTGCTATAATTATCGGTTAGAAAACTAAGAACCTGATTTTCGCCACAAATCTGTAGTATTTGTCACAATAGGACAATAGTATCATTGTATTTTCACCCCCTAAAATAATTTAGTATTTATCACTATAGGACAACAGTAGCACTATAGTATGTACGAAAAAACTACAGCAATACTATAGTAATTGTATAGTATGCTGTCGTCATACTATAGTTTTATTATAGTTCATTTTCGTTAGGGACATTAGTGAATTTTACACCGAGACGCTAAGATCCCCTCAAAATCAGCTATAAAGGTGTTGTTACACGAAGCAATTGTTGTTGCTTGTAACTAAGTTGCAGCTGAGTTGGTCATAGATTGCTTTGTGTAACATTCCGTGCAATTTCTCGAAGTAGCTATGAGTATCTGCAGATCGGAGAACGGAGCGTGTCGAAAGCAAAGGGGGCGTGCCAAAAGCATGTTTCTATTGGTCGATAATTTCGTAAATTACACGCATGCGCATTCTCCACAATTCCGTCACACCATTAAGCACTACGGTCTATGTTTAAAGCCTGTGTTTGTCTTTATTTTCCATGACGAATGTCTCAGAACAGCAGCAATAGCAGAGAACCGCTCCATTTATACCAAACGAATGGTATTATTTGACATACAAACCTTCAGCTACCAATAGCTTTTGTTTGTTGTTTTGTGATGCGAGTGTTGTATATGACGTTGTATATGTTCGATAATAAAATGTTTTCTTGTATCATAACTATCATCCTGTTCGCGTTTTAATGGAAAATAACATTAATAACAATTCACGAAACTTCCCATCTCAATTTGCAATGTTTTACATTTAGGCTAAATTATCGTTAGTTGCCGTAAAGCCTAGACATAGCATCAAATGATTGCATACCAATCAACCTAGTTATCTTTGTTCAGTAATTGTACAGCGAATTTTCTTTCAATGTTGTTGTATATGCGTATTTTTACAATACTGGTACACAATAGTGTGACAAAGGGGGTCAAATTTCAAATTCCTTCAAAAGAGCTGACAAGCACTTTATTGGGTTCATGAATATACATAGTATCAACAAAAGTATAAGAAAAGATAGCATATTGACGGCACATTTCTGAAAATGGCATTAGAATACACAAATGCATTTTGTGTAACGGTTGTCGCGTGGTGTCCACCAGTGACCTGGTTGGCACAGTAAGTGCACATATTTCTTATTCCTTCCTATGTTTATGAATACCACATGGAACAATGCAAACCCTGTTTCCACTTCATTCACCTGATCATGTGGTAGAATACTGCATCCATCTGAGTGGACACCGCGACGCGCGTTACGTAAGAAAATATACATTACAATAAATTGTATCCATAAATAGACAAAACGGTAGGCCTACATTACCTTATGGATTTGAGCTATATCGACAGTTCGTCAAAGGGTTTGATTTGGGATGATTTTTTAGGAAGTAAAACGTCTTGGTAACGATTGTTGTAGGGCTTCCGGAGTTGACACATATAGTCAAGTATATGAATTCGCGACTTGGCGCGTACGCGAGGTAAACAAGTGACCATGTGTTGCCAACTTGAAGATTGGATAAGTTTCTTAGTTTTGATGACGAATTTATGCCAGATAAAATGTTTTATTGACTTTGAAAAGTCGAAAAATATATCAAAAACGGTCGTTGCGTTTTTGACACCACGATGTTTTTGGTATATTAAATTTGAATATCAGAAAAAATAATTAACTCGCCCCAAAATTACTGCTACCATAGGGTACCCAGTTAAGGGTTTGTGTAAAGGAGTAGGCGTTTGGAGCCTCCGTGGTTAGCTTCCGGAGGTGCTGATCCCGATAACGGTCGTTGTGGCAATTGACACCAAGCACGACGACCGTTACCGGATCTTTGCTAGGCAGAATATCAGACATGTTACTGTATTTTCTTCTGGTATTCATGAATATTGTTCTGTAAAACATTATCAAAACGTATATGTATGAGGGGCCATGTGAAGTTTATTTATGAATGAAATATTCATGACTAAATGTGGCAGTTTTCTATGTCACGCTTTTGGTGTCCAAAATGGTGGTAAAACGATGAAATTTTGTCTGTCGTGAAAAAAAGGTTTTGACTTTCGGTCTTGTTATCTGTTATCTTATTATCTGTTATTTATAAGGTTTCACATGATGGATAGGTTTTTGTTAAGAACAGTGTATAAATTGAATAATCTGAATAATAATCTTGTCCCTTGAAATCGCTCCAGTATTGAAAAAATACACATATTTTATAACCCATTCATATCAAGACATAGTTAAGGTCCCATGACCAATAATATCTGACTTTTTTATCATCTCATTCATATTACCAGTATTGGGATGGCAGGTATGCCATCCGCCAAGTTATGGCTTGGCGGGGCTTGCCCCATACCTATACAGCACCGAGAGTTTGGCACTTTTCAGGGTTTCCTACGGAAGTAACCACAATGACCAGACTCTCACATACAACTTCACACATCCACACAATAAAGCCCCAAACTTGGGTTATTTTGCCGTTTTTTTTTCCCTTCCTCTTCCGCTTCTTCTTCTTATTCTCCCCATTTTTCCTGCCTACCCAGAGACCCTCACTACCTGCCTGCTTCCGTACCCTCAAAGAATAATTATCCCCATTGGATAACAACATTGCATACCGGCTCTCCCAAGCTTATCGCCCAATAAAAACGCTTCAAACTAATGTCGACACATCACTGAATCACAGACAAACCGCTATATGGCCCTGTGTAGCCTGACAGGCTATAGCCGACTTATTTTTCCATAGAGTTCAATAGGAAAATTTGTCAGTAGAAACAACCCTTAAAGTGATCCATCCATATCTACTGCATATCTGGCAGCAGAGTGATGGTTTAAGGCTTGTTTGATACCTCAGACCCTTGATGACTTAGCCATTTTACTAATTATGTATTCCATACTGTTCCAGCATAATTTACAGCTAAATCTAATCCCACCCCCCAATTCCCATAGAGATTCATTCAAATCCAGAGACATTATAGTATCATTTGTAAGAGTACCAGAAAATAAGATATCAAGAGTCGTTTCATGTTGTTGGGTCACAGACATGAAGAAGTCATGGCATGCAAAGGATATGCGACCAAATATTAAAAATTTAAAGGCACAGTCAACTTAGTGTATGTAAACTTCTGACCCACTGGAATTGTGATATAGTGAATTAAAAGTGAAATAATCTGTCTGTAAACAATTGTTGGAAAAATTACTTGCGTCATGCACAAAGTAGATGTCCTAACTGACTTGCCAACACTAGTTTGCGAACATGAAATATGTGGAGTGGTTAAAAATTAGTTTTAATGACTTCAACCTAAGTGTATGTAAACATCCGACTTCAACTGTATATACAGCGCTTCACTTTTTCCACATTTTGTTCTGTTACAGCCTTATTCCAAAATTGATTAAATTCATTTTTTCCCTCAAAATTCTACACACAACACCCCATAATGAC
Source organism: Synaphobranchus kaupii (assembly GCA_029718625.1). Taxonomy (NCBI): domain Eukaryota; kingdom Metazoa; phylum Chordata; class Actinopteri; order Anguilliformes; family Synaphobranchidae; genus Synaphobranchus; species Synaphobranchus kaupii. The sequence continues at coordinate 537,785 of CM056386.1, read as the reverse complement.
AATGTGAAAAAAGTTTTTTTGAGATTTTTGCAAATTTATTAAAAATAAAAAACTAAAATTTCTCATTTACATAAGTATTCATACCCTTTGCTTTAACGTATTTTTAAAGTATCATATTTCATATTTGGTCGCATATCCTTTACATGCTGTTACTTCCTGAAGTCTGTGACCATCAACATCAAAAAACTGTCGATATCTTATTTTCAGGTACTGTTACAAGCGATACTATAACCTCTCTGCATTTGAATGGATCTCTATGGAAATTTGGGGGTGAGACTAGATTCAGCTGTAAATTACACTGGTGCAGTATGGAACACATGGCTGGCTAAATGGCTGTAAGTTATCAAGGGTCTGAGCTATCAAACGAGCCCAAAACCATCACTCTGTTGCCAGATATGGAGTAGTAGCTTGTAACAGTACCTGAAAATAAGATATCGACAGTTTTTTGATGTTGATGGTCACAGACTTCAGGAAGTAACAGCATGTAAAGGATATGCGACCAAATATGAAATATGATACTTTAAAAATACGTTAAAGCAAAGGGTATGAATACTTATGTAAATGAGAAATTTTATTTTTTTATTTTTAATAAATTTGCAAAAATCTCAAAAAAGCTTTTTTCACATTGTCATTATGGGGTGTTGTGTGTAGAATTTTGAGGGGAAAAATGAATTTAATCAATTTTGGAATAAGGCTGTAACAGAACAAAATGTGGAAAAAGTGAAGCGCTGTGAATACTTTCCGGATGCACTGTATACACACACGCGCACACTGCCTGGCCAAAAAAAAAAGTCACACACTCTAATATTTTGTTGGACCGCCTTTAGCTTTGATTACTGAGCGTATTCATCGTGGGATTGTTTTGACAACGTCCCAACATTTATTTCCGTCCAGAGTTGCATTAACTTCTGGCCAAGATCTTGTATTGACGATGGGAGAGTCTAACCACTCCGTAAAGTCTTCTCCAGCACATCCCAAAGACTTTCAATGGGGTTAAGGTCAGGACTCTGGTGCCAAATTCATGTGTGAAAATGATTCCTCATGCTCCCTGAACCACTCTTTCACAATTTGAGCCCGATGAATCTTGGCATTGTCGTCCTGGAATATGCCCATTGATGGGATAACCTGGTCATTCAGTAGATTCAGGTACTCTGACTTCATTTTATTGCTTGCTTATAACGTTGCTGAGCCTAGACCTGACCAATTGAAGCAACCCCTGATCATAACACTGCTCCAGAGGCTTGTACAGTGGGCACTATGCATGACGGGTGCAACGGCGACTTTTTTTTTTTTTGGCCAGGCAGTGTGTGTGTGTATATATATATATACATACATATGTGTGTGTGTGCACATTGTGTGCACACACACAAAAAGTAGTGTAACACACACATGTTGTTTCTCCTCACTCATTTTCCTATTGAACTATTGAAAAATATGTCAGGAGAAGAAGTGATCCATCCATATCTACTGCATAGTTCCTTAGAGTTCTACTGCAATTCCTATAGAGATCCATTCAAATGCAGAGAAGTTATAGTATCGCTTGTAAGAGTACCAGAAAATAAGCTACCAAGAGTCTTTTGATGTTGTTGGGTCACAGACATCAGGATGTCATGGCATGCAAAGGATATGCAACCAAATATTAAATATGAGGATTTAATTTAAGTGTATGTTAATTTGTCCAATTACTTTTCGTCCCCCAAAAGTGGGCGGGGGGGGGAAGGGGGTGGGGGCGGCAATGTATAAAAAGGGCTACAATTGCTTCACCCGATATGGATGTAAAAACCCTCAAATTAAAGCTGAAAGTCTGCACTTTAACCTCATAGTCACTGTCCCATTTAAAATCCAGTGTACAGAGCCAAAACAACAGAGTACAGAGCCAAAACAACAAATACTGTGTCACTGCCCAAATACTTTTCGTCCCCACTGTGTATATATATATATATATATATATATATATATATATATACACACACACGCCCGCACACAGACTCATAGCCTACCCAAAAAATGTAGCCTGTGCATGTCACTCTGGGTAAGAATGTCTGATAAATACTTAAATGTATATGTAAGTATAAAATGTGTAAAAAAAAAAAAAGAAAAGAAAAAAACCTCTGGGTCTAAAAGACACTCAAGAAGTGTGGACGATCTGTCTGTGTGAGCAAGCAGTGGAACACATGAAGAACAAGCATCTTACATGAAGACACATAAGCCCCACCCCCTGCAAAGGATGCGGTCACTCTAGAAAGTGGCCACCTGCGACATTGCAATTAGTACAAAATAAATAAATAAACCAACTTAAAAATAACACTCCATACTTTCGTTCCACATTATATGAAAGTGCACCATGAATTCTGAGGAAATGGAGCATTTTAAATTATGTTTAAAGTTAAAGTTTAAAGTAACTACCAGAGAATATATTATTTTTGTGTGTAAGTACAGCTGAGACAGTCAGGGCCAACTAGCATCTCTCAGAGAAAAGTTTTCAGCCTGGTGATTGAGGTCCCCTGTATTCCAAAGCCAAATGCATGCACCCAGAATGCACTGCAGGGTTTTGTTCTAGGCACCCAGAATGCACTGCAGGTCTTCGTCCCATGCACCCGGAATGCATTTCCATTTCCTCAGGAGTAGGAGCATCCCTTTTCAAGGTACTCCCATCTTGTTGTTTAATCACTCTTCAGTCTTTTCATAAAATAAGTCATCTTACAGGGGAACAGTCATCCCCTCCTTGCATGGTCAGCACTCCCTGAAAGACTGCTCGCTCCATATGCTGTAACGATTCTGCATATTTTTTGGGGCAAATGTGGAGATGATTGATTGACATTCAGTTCTCATGATTCCCTCTTCCTGGTACTGCGCTGATTCTGAGAACAAAACTGAAGCTGCTGAATTGGACTATCCGGGATATCTGGAGGAAAAAACAGCAAAAAACATCAATTGTTTTCCTGTTTCCAACCAGGATCTGGGTATAATGAGCCAGCTTAGTTCCTGGTCTACAGTGGGAAAGGAGCTATAATGGGCCAACTTGGTTATAGCTCTAAAGTAAGAAAAGGGTATAATGAACCAGTGTGATTCCAGCTTGACAGTGGGAAAGGGGTATAATGAGCCAGCCTGGTTCCATCTCTACAGTGGGAAAGGGGTATAATGAGCCAGTCTGGTTCCAGCTCTGCGGCTCTGACTCACCCATTGAGCTCCTCACACTACTACACCAGGCCATCGTAGAGGGACAAGGCCTGCACTATGGAGGGGTCTGATTTTGAACCCTCTTGAAATTCCTGCAGGGTCAGCAGCCCATCAGAATTCTGGGAAAAAAATAAAACAAACAGCATCTGCTCCTTCTGAAGACACTACGCCTACCCTCTCCTAAATTGAGTATAACTATTTAGTTAATTAATTGGAATTAAAATGGAATTCAAAATTACTTAACACATTGGTTGTGTATCACATAAAAACATAATATAGCCCCCCACCCCAAAACAGTGAGGTCACTCGGCTACAATGCCTTGTCTTTGCACCCATTGTAAAGAATGAATTGAGAAAATTTAGTGGAGGATGCAGGAAGCTCTAGATGTAACTAAAACAATATGATTCTAACGATTGCAACCAGAAATATAGAGAAAACAATTGAGGCAATTATAAACCATTCTCCAGTTCACAAGACACATCCATTCACTTAAATCTTAAGAAGAGGAAGTTATATCCGAACTACATCATCACTTTTCATGTTTTGACGTGAAATACATACCGATTATTTTTTTTTAATTTTTTTTTTTGGATATACATTTAAGGTAAGTATCTTACAGTTAAAAGACAGCATGGTATGTTATGATTTCTGGTTTCTGGAGTAGGCTAGTCACCTGAGCCCTGAACCCAAGCAAATGGGTGACCCTACCTTGTCCATCATGGCAAAAATGTGGTCGACACGCTTCTCCGGCGTGTTCTCCTCCTCCGGCAGCTCTACTGTGTTTCCCTGGAAATGCACAAGATGCAACATTAACATTCTGATGCTAATAGCAGCTGAATGCTCGGGTACAAAAGCACAGGGCTTGGGGCCTTTAACTTCTGATCATGTCATATTCCCTAAGTGGCAAGCTGAGCCCAAGGAATTTCTAGTTTCATAACGATTGGTCAATTGATCTGACGTTACACATTTTCTCAATGATTGTGAAATCTGCAACTAATATAACTACTGGACAACTTTTACCTGTAAATGGTGCAGTTCAACCTGCCTGCATTCATTTTATTTTAAGGATGAATTGAACTGGATCCTCAAATCATCACAAAGGACTTTCCTTTGACTGTCATCGTGTACAAAGCAGTGGGTCTGATAATGCTGGATCCCCTTGAAACCCCCACGATAACAGGCCTGAGTGAACATGATTTAAAAGTTGTCTCGCTAAACAGCTGCTGTGCCGCTGCAGACATAACATTTTAAACAACAGTGAGGAGGGGCAAAGAAACACCCTGGAAAGCAGCCCAAAAGTCTGACGCAGGCGACGCCAAAAATAACACTGATCACCCATGCGCGTGTGACGTAATGCCTGGAGAGGTGCGCGAGCAGCAGCGAGGCGGCTGTTCCTCCTCGTTTGGCCACTGGCAGAGCTTAGTGCTATTTCCCAAAACCAGGGAGGACTTCAGGACCAAGGAGAGCAACTACAGGCATGTATCGCTGAGGAAGGCTGCTAATCCAGCCAGGGCCTGTTGGTGTTTCCATAAAGCATCTCAGAGTAGGAGCGCTGATCTACGATCAGTGTTGCCTTTAATCTCATAATGGATAAGGTTAGAAAATAGTCATATTCATGGTATATGTCATGGAAACCTGATCCTGAATTACCCAGCTGTATGTGCAAATGAGTAATGAGTAAACTACAAGTATAAGACTATCTGCTGTAAATGTAAATGTGTAAATAGAATAGAACAAAAATAAAATTGCAATGTGCTTACAAAGATTTCACCACCTCATGATGTTGGAGATGATCAAAGAGCATACAGTGCTGCTTGAAAGTTTGTGAACCCTTTAGAATTTTCTGTATATCTGCATAAATTCAATCTAAAATGTGATTACATCTTCATCTAAGTCCTCAAACTTGATAAAGTGAACCCAGCTCAACAAAAAATACAAAAAACATTATTCTTTTACAATTTATTTATTGAGCAAAATTATCCAACATTAAATGCTTTGTTGGAAAAAGTATGTGAACCCTTGGATCATACGTATTTTTAAAGTATCATTTTTAATATTTGGTCGCATATCCTTTGCATGCTGTTACTTCCTGAGGTCTGTGACCCATCATTGTCAAAAGACTCTCAATATCTTATTTTCAGGTACTGTTACAAGCGATACTATAACCTCTCTGCATTTGAATGGATCTCTATTGGAATTGGGGGGTGAGACTAGATTCAGCTGTACATTACACAGGTACAGTATGGAACACATGACTGGCTAAATGGCTATAAGTCATCAAGGGTCTAAGGTATCAAACGAGCCCCAAACCATCAATCTGCAGCCAGATATGGAGTAGATGTGGATGGATCACTGCAAGGGTTATTTCTCCTGACTCATTCTCCTGACTTTTGATATTGATGTGTCACAGACCTCAGGAAGTAACAGCATGCAAAGGATATGTGACCAAATATTAAATATGATACTTTAAAAATACGTATGATCCAAGGGTTCACATACTTTTTCCAACAAAGCATTTAATGTTGGATAATTTTGCTCAATAAATAAATTATAAAAGAATAATGTTTTTTGTGTTTTTTGTTGAGCTGGGTTCACTTTATCAAGTTTTAGGACTTAGATGAAGATGTGATCACATTTTAGATTGAATTTATGCAGATATACAAAAAATTCTAAAGATTTCACAATTCTAAAGATTCACAAACTTTCATGCAGCACTGTATATAGAATAGAATAGAATAGAATATAATTTTTTATTTTCCCGCAAGGGAACTTCAGTTGTAGCCCCAGCAATATGGGATGAAGATGTACCACACGAGGAGCTCAGTCTGTAAACGAGACTAAACAGGATGAGGGTGACGTACCACCATCTGGTAGATGGCGTCCACGATGTTCAGCATCTCCTGCCGAGTTATGTAGCCGTCGTTGTCCAGGTCATACAGCTTGAAGGCCCCTGTGAGGGAAAGGCAGAAGCAGAAAGAAGAGAGGCGGTGCCGTTTGTGGGAATTTCGCTCGCATTTCACAGCCAGGCTGGACACATGTATGCCGGCCAGTGCAGGAAAAAACAAAAATATAAATATAAATACACCCATCTCTCATCTCCATTATATTTCAACATCCTGCGCTGGCAATCAGCAGATGACATCTGTCAACTGCGCCATAAGAGAGAAGTACAGGGGGATGCTGTGTTTGTGTGTGTCTGTGTGTATGTGACCAAGCCTATGCATGCAAGCTTGTGTGTGTGTGTGTGTGTGTGTGTGTCCCTTGGACTTACATCTGAGTTTTTCATCCAGAGTTCCCCGTGACGTGATGGACAGCGCCTGGATAAATTCTGAAAACTCAATACGCCCATCCTGTGTACAGACACACAGACAGGCAGACAGACACGGAGGGAAAGGTAAGTGGTCTCCAAGCCATAAAACACACACAAACACTTACTTTACTTATCTAACTTACTTAACTTACTTTTTTTCTATTCTAGATGAAATAATAATTTGTCCAATTTTGTCACTTTCTCTGAACCCTCAGCCTGGAACAGTAGAAGATTCCAATAAATTCAGTACATTCCAATAAACTGTGCTGTCCCATAGTGCTGTGCTGTCGGCACACCGGCTTTCGAAGCAGCAGAGAGTTATACAGCTCTTCTCTCCTCTAGCACAGTCATGCCAGTCAGAGAGGCTTAGGAATACTAATGAGACGTTACTGAAGCCACGCATACTAATGTATACACATTTTAACCCCCTGCATCTACACACAGCCAGACACACAATCACACACATACTTGCAGTACACTGTCACACATATGCGTGTGCACAAAGGCACGCAAAGATGTTCACAGTCACACACAATCACACACATGGTGCTGCCAACACAAATTAATCTGATAATAGGATGTGACTGGCACTGATGAGGTGTGCAGGTGATTTCATACCCACACACTACAGCTTGGCAGATGCTCCACTGATTCCCCAATCCTCACCATAGCCCCTCCCACCACTACACACACATACACCTATAAACCTAAAGAGTTCTACCCCACTGATCTACTATTTCCACACAAGGCATGAATTGTATTTTACAAATGCCAGTGTTATGACCCTCTTTTAAGACTACAAAGCTGTGTGCTGTAATGATCTTCTTCTAAAAGGAAAAGGGATAACAATTTTTTTACAGTGGACTTTCCCAACTTCATAAATAAACACAAAAGATCAGGAATGGAGTTCAGGGAAACAACCTGGCTGTAAGCAATGAATCAATGTACTCTAAAAAAGTATCTTCAGGATTTGAAACCTTACTACCTTCTTTCTTGTGAAGCTGGCAAAGAGCATAATTCTTGTTTTGCATTAATTTCCAATTAAACGGGTGTCATATAATTAGTCTATTAGAGGTATTTATTAATTGCCTGACAGATGCTGTCCATTAAATTCCTGGATTGATTCATATTTAATTAAAATGCCTCACTTTCGCAAACACGTCCAGCCTTTTTACTACACATCAGTTCCTGTTGACTCTGTTTATATACACTATTTAAACGGAAATGGACTGCTCTCTTATTTCAACTATTAGACTTAAAACAGGTGTACAAATCAAAAGAATTCAGTAATTAGTAACCTGTTCTCAAGGTGAGTGTAAAGATGTACTACACTGCCTTCATGTGTGGAAAATATGTTTTATGGTGATGCCAGTGTTTCAAACCATATCTCTAAAATGTCACCACAGGTGTACTAGTTAATAAGAGAAATTAGCTAATCACAGCCCTGTTGTATAATGTATAGAATGAGTATATATTATATATAATATATTGTATAGCCTCATAGGCGGAGTGTGTGTAAGGCTGGCCGGACATGGCAATTAAAATAGTGTAGGCTATTAAATATTACAAATGCTAGCGATAGAGGATTTGAGGTCGAGTTAGCCCATTCAATCCACTAGGCTACTGCCTACTGCGGAGGAGGTAACTAAGCTGGTCGGCAGCGTGTAGCCGATTGCTGCATGGTTAGACTACCTGAACTAAGCTGGTTAGTTGGCCATTGTCAACGCGTTGTCCTGTCAGTGAAGCGGCAGTCAAGCTGAAGGATCATCACGGACTCACAGAGCATTTCTGGACACACCGTCACACTCTCTGTTAATGTCAATTAAAAATGTTATAAATGATGTGTGTGTTGGCTGCCATGCTGATAGAAAAAAACAAATCACGCATAGGCTATCTTCGCTTAAATAATTAGCCCAATATGACGTGAAAATGCGATCGTCAGGGGTGCTTTAATGTACAGACATACGTAGGCTACATGGGCTGAAGCCTTGATTGGCCAGAATATAATGTTGTAATTTGCCAGTGAGTGACTAATTCACTTGAAATAATGTTTTTTGTTGTTAATTGGTTGTCTGGTAAGATTCATTGTATTTATTAATTCATTAATCCATTCATTTATTAACAAAAAGCAAAAAACATACATAGGCTACCGGTAGTTTGGTCAGATTCATGCAATGGGTTAGCAAAGTCATATTTAGGCTACATCTTTGGTGGTTATACGCCTACTTACATGTGCTGATTTTGCTTGTTATTGTCAGAAGCTGAAATGTTGGAGTTACGAAACGCCAGCGGATCACAAAAACGAAAAGAGAAAGAAAAAAAGACATTCGTGAACAGGAGTTGCTACAAAAAATTACCAAGCTAACTGGGTTTTTCAAACCTTCCATTCAACCAGTGTAAAGGGAAACATATAGACTGCTAGCAGCACGTTAGCAAAAGCCACCAACTAACAGCTACTCCAGCAGCAACTAACGTTAGCTTCCTCAGTGAACTGGATTTTAAAGACATAATCAAGGACTTCTCTGCCAGGAAAACAAGATGAAAGCACTTCTAAAAGTAAGACCATTGTTTATTTTTTTTGTTGACGCCCTTGCTTTATTTTATTAATTGTGCATTGGTTAGACCCAATTGGAAATAGTTGGCTGATAGCCCAGTTGTTGTTGCCCTGGTGGTCAATTCAGTTGAAATTAATCTATATTTTCTGTCTATCCTTTTACCAATGTGTAATGCTTAGACATGGCTTTCTGCATTGTCTGGTCGGGTTCGGTAGGTGGGGCCAGGCGAATACTACACAAATTCGAACGAAACCTAGAAGCTAAAATTCCTAGGTACCATTTTTTACCACTAGGTGCTGCTATAACAATAACGTTAACCACAGTTAAAGGGATAGTTTGGAATTTTGGACATAATGTCTCAATTACGACTTACCCATGATGTAGTTGATTGATGGAAACCATTTTCAGCTAATTCCATGCTGTCCCTCCTTTCGGACATACACACGTTGCTAATGCTAGCGCAACTCTATGGCAACCGGCAGCATCCACTACCAAACGCACTTAAACACTCCACAGTGCATCCAAAGCAAATAAAATACGACGACAGTCTATCAGGGTTATTTTGAGTGTTTATACCATCATTTTTGAAGTCAAACTATTATTGAATCCTTTACTTTGTGCTGACCTAAGATTCTCTGTGGAAGTATGGCGGCGGAGCGAACGTGGCCATTGCAACTTGTTACTGTTCTTTGTTGTTGTAGTCGACCAATGCCGGCACTACATTCGTAGGTAACATAAGGTATCGCTCCCCCCATAGACTGTCGTCATATTTTATTTGCTTTGGGTGCACTGTGGAGTGTTTAAGTGCGTTTGGTAGTTGATGCTACCAGTTGCCATAGAGTTGCGCTAGCAAAAGAACCAAAAGAAGGGACAGCATGGAATTAGCTGAAAATGGTTTCCACCAATCAACTACATCATGGGTAAGTCGTAATTGAGACATTATGTCCAAAATTCCGAACTATCCCTTTAAGTGTAGCCTAAAATCTTTGTCTACAGTTGCAAGGCAAAGAGACAAAAACCATTAGAATAGTTTTCTTATTTTGGTGAACTAATTAGGGGGACCGAGCAGCGTAGCTGCTGGTACCCTATTGTATTTGTTCAGATTCTTTTTTTTTTTTTCTCCCCTTTCACCTAAAATTCCCGTGAGCTGGTTTGGCCTAGAATCAGCAAACTTGTTGGGATTGCCAAACTCTTGGATCCGCTGTATTATGACGCAGATTGAACACCTGGTGGCGTTGTAGTGCAGGTGACAAAATTGTGACATTGACACGCCCACACGCCCTGTTTCACCTAGAGTCACAAAATTTGGTAGACAGGTCCCTTTGCTCATTCTGAACAAATTTGCCTCAAGGACCCATAAAGTCCGCCATATTGGATTTTTTTCTAATTAGCATTTTTTGTAAAACACTTAACATGCTACTATATATACAGTCAAGCCGGAAAGTCTGCACACCCCTTTCACCTTCTCCACGTTTTATTACATTACAGACATATTCTACAATAGATTGAGTTAATTTTTTGTCTCAAAATTCTACACAAAATAGCCCATAATGACAAAGTGAAAACAGGTTTTTAGACATTTGTGCTAATTTATTACAAATCAAAATGTAAAATATCACATGTACACAAGTGTGCACACCCTTTGATATGACACCCAAAAGTGAGCTGAGGTGCATTTTGTTTCCACTGATACTGCTTGAGATGTTTCTACAACTTAATTGGAGTCCACCTGTGATAAATTCAATTGATTGGACATGATTGGGGATTGCCAACACCTGCCTATATAAGGTCCCACAGTTGACAGTGCATGTCAGAGCAAACTCCAAGCCATGGGGTCAAAGGAATTATCTGCAGACCTCAGAAACAGGATTGTGTCAAGGCATAGATCTGGAGAAGGGTACGGAAAAATCTCTGCAGCTTTACAGGTCCCAAAGAGCACAGTGGCCACCATCATTCGTAAATGGAAGAAGTTTGGAACCACCAAGAATCTTCCTAGACCTGGCCGCCCGGCCAAACTGAGCAATCGGGGAAGACGGGCCTTGGCCAGGGAGGTGAGCAGGAACCCGAGGGTCACTCTGACAGAGCTCCAGCGTATCCTTGTGGAGATAGGAGAACCTTTCAGAAGATCAACCATCCAGGCAGCACACCGAGATCCTTGAAGAAAACCTGCTCCAGAGCGCTCTGGACCTCAGACTGGGGCGAAGGTTTATCTTCCAACATGACAACGACCCGAAGCACACAGCCAAGAGAACAAAGGAGTGGCTTCGGAGAAAGTCTGTGCATGTCCTTGAGTGGCCCAGCCAGAGCCCAGACCTGAGTCCAATTGAACATCTGTGGAAAGAGCTGAAAATGGCTGTGTACCGACGCTCCCCATCCAACCTGATGGAGCTTGCAAGGATATGCCAAGAGGAATGGGCAAAAATGTCCAGAAACAAGTGTGCCAAGCTCGTAGCTTCTTTCCCAAGATGCCTTGAAGCTGTAATCGCTGCCAAAGGTGCAGCAACCAAGTATTAGGCTAAGGGTGTGTAGTGTACAGATATGTAACCCCTAAATAATCTATTTTTGTCAGCAAAATAAAATTGCATATTTTCTAAAAACCTGTTTTCACTTCGTCATTATTGGCTATTGTGTGTAGATGTTTGAGGCAAAAAATGAACTCAATCTATTGTAGTATAAGTCTGTAACGTAATAAAACGTGGAGAAGGTGAAAGGGGTGTGCAGACTTTCCGGCTTGACTGTATATATATATCGACAGCCTCATAACAAAAGTGCCTAAGTCATTTTTTGGACATTTTGAGATTTTCTGCCCAAATCACTTGATTCATCATTCGTCAACAGTGTAAAAATGCTCAAGTCACTGCAGGTCGCTGTGCACTTCCTGAACCACTCTAAGAAAGAGTTAATAAATACTCATTGACGTGGAATTGCAGCAGTTTTTTGCCTTTTTCTCAAAACTACAAAAAATGACTTAGGCACTTTTGTTATGAGGCTGTCAATATATATTTACATAAAAGTTATATCACAAAAATGCTAATAATTCCAAAATCATTTGACAGAAAGTTATGAAACCTGGTAGGTCTATTAAGAGTAATATGAGGACTTGACGTCTGCAGTTTTAACCCAATCGAACCATGTGGTGGCGCTATATAGATCCAAATATAAGAAAATATTTAAAAATTCACTAAAAATCATTGACACGCCCACTGCATACGCCCCGTTTTATCTAGTCACAAAATGTGGTATAGAGCTCCTTCTGCTCATATTGAACAAATTTGCCTCAAGAAACCATCACGTCACCCATATTGGATTTTCCGCTAATTAGCATTTCTTGTAAAACACTTAAAATGCTACTCCTCCTACAAAATTTGACCAATTTACATCAAACTAGGTAAGCATGCTCATTAGCCTATGCTTCATAAAATACAAATACAGAATTTTGATATTTTAAAAGATGGCCGAATTACGTGCCAATGAATTTCCAGTGGGTGTGGCTTATCACTAAAATGCTAATAATTCCAAAACCATTTGACAGAAAGTTATGAAACTTTTAATGTCTGTTAATAGTAATATCAGGACTTGACCTCTGCAGTTTCAACCCAATCGACCCCTGTCGTGGCGCTATAGCGATCCAAATATAAGAAAATATTAAAAAATTCACTAAAAATAATTGACACGCCCACTGCATGATGTACATGTCCCGCTGCTCATACCCAACAAATTTGCCTCATGGAACCATGAAGTCTGCCATCTTCGATTTTCCACTAATTAGCATTTTTTGTAAAACACTTAAAATGTTACTCCTCCTACAGAATTAGACCAATTTGCACCAACCCTGTTCGAGGGACTCATCCCACATCCCTTTTTTTTTAAATATCAAAATTCTGTATATAACTTTTATGAAGCATGGTCTAAGGGGTTCGTGTATCTGGTTTCATGTAAATTGGCCAGATTTTGTAGGAGGAGTAGCGTTTTAAGTGTTTTACAAAAAATGCTAATTAGTGAAAAATCCAATATGGCTGACTTCATGGATCCTTGAGGCAAATTTGTTCATCATGAGCAGAGGGACCTGTACACCACATTTTGTGACTCTAGGTCAGACGGGGCGTCGTCAGTGGGCGTGTCAATGTCACAATATTTTCACGTGCACTACAGCGCCAACAACTGGCCTATCGCCACCAAATTTGGTGAGGGCTTGTGAGATGACAACTTCTAACTATATGCCAAGATTCATGAGAATCAGCCAAGCGGTTAAGGAAAAACACAAAGAAGTAATAAATGAGTACATTTAAGCCAAAATGTCGCCAAATTCAAGATGGCGCCCACAAAATTAGTCAAGATCTATGATCCAAATCCGGGTCTTTGTCACTGTAGCAAGTTTTACATCTCTGCAAAGGAACAGTGATTTTTAGTGAATTTTTAAATATTTGTTTATATTCTGAACTCTATAGCGCCACCACGTGGATCGATTTGGTTAAAACTGTAGAGCTCAAGTCCTGATGTTACTCTTAACAGATCTACCAAGTTTCATAACTATCTGTCAAATCATTTTGGAATTATTAGCATTTTTGTGACCTGTTCGAGGCACTCAACCCGCATCCCTTCATACATGCTTTACTTTACTAAGACCTATGTCAAAAATTGGCCGAATGAGAAGCCAATGAATTTTGCATTGGGCGTGGCTTATCACATAAATGCTAGTACTTCTAAAACCGTTTGATATAAAGTTCTGAAACTTGGTGGGTTGAGAGTTAGATCAAGACTTGAGCCCTGCAGTTTTAACCCAATCAATCCACGTGGTGGCGCTATAGAAATACAAATGTTGGGATGGCAGGTATGCCATCCGCCAAGTACACTATCTATGCTTAACAGGCCGTCTACCTACCATACCAACTGTGAAAGTTCCTGTAGCTTAGTGGTTAAGGCATTGGACTGCCATGTAGTAGGTTCATGGTTCGATCCCTACCTGTTCCCAATATTTATTTTGAGGCACACAATGTGCATGTCATGCTAAGAATGTTCCTTTAACATAAAACAAGTTATTTTTATTGCAAAGGCTAAGAAATTTCACAATATTACCTGTTAACTGTTTGAATTATGAAGTCAGTAAGCCAAAACAATCTGATACCGCAACACAAAAGTATTGTTTGGCCTCCGCAAACCTGCTTTGGCCTAGTGGATACAATCTTGGCTTTCCATGTGTGTGGTCAGTGGTTTGATTCCAGCTTGGTACCAATGGCTAAGTTAATGTTTAGAAAAACTATTGTGCAAATGCTATGCTTCATTTAATGTTGTTTTCACATTAAGAACATTAACACCTTTTTATTGCAAAAGGTTAATTTAACAGTATCAACTGTTCACTGTTTGACTTGTACTTAAAAGACGTAAAACGCAAGCCCTTACTGGATCGGGTTAAGATACCATCAACAATGGCAAAAGCCCTGATTAGAAACAAATATTTGTATTTTGGGTAAACCCTGTCTAGAGTTGTCTTCCATTTTGCAGTCTCTGTGTTTGACAAATGCCGCTCATGCCGCTCGGTCCCCGGGAATCGCTGCTTGCAGCTATATTTATTATTTTTTTACTGACTATATTTTGTCATAGATACCATATTTTATCAACGTGTCATGGTAAAAAAAAATACACACAAAAAACTGTTGTTTTAGAAAATCTCGCACAGAATTACGTATAGGCTTGTTGCTTGTCATTTCCGTGGTTTTATGTCTCCCGATACACGACTACTTTACAACCAAATCCTACATGGGCTGTACTCAAAAAACTGTATTTACAGTAAAATTCATGCAAAAAATTTGCTGCTCGCACGAAGGTGGATACCTCCCCCGCCCTAACGTCGCCTTACCCTGTGGTTTGGTTCACCCTCCACCTATGTATAGCCTTCTCTAGTTTGACAAGCACAGAACATTTTACTCTCCATTTTCACTCACTTAGATTGATTATACCCTAAAATCTCTCAAGACACACCTGGGGCTTATTCATTAGACGGAAGGTTCTGTCTACTGAACAGGAAGTTCATTTTGAACGGTTCTGCTGCATTTTGCAATGCTCCTCATGTTTTGTGGGAAGGAATTTTGGCTCTGCTAGATCAGAGACAGGGTATAGTATTGCACAGTTAATGTATGTAATTGGGCACAGTATAAACGCTGCATCCCAGTCAGCCTCTAAGTTTCCACACTTGCAGCGTTCCACAGCCAGATGTACAGTGCAGCTCCGTTCCTGTTTTCAAATGTTCATGTAACAAAGCCATAGCAGTCAGCACAGGCCTGGGTCGCCTTTATCATACCTTGTTCTCATCAAAGACATTGAAGACGAAGTTAGCAAATTTTGTGGGGTCTCCAAACGGGAAGAACTGCTTGTAGATCTTCTGGAAGCCGTCAGCATCCAGCTGCCCACTGGGACAGTCCTTAATGAAGCCCTTATACCTACAAAAGAAAGGGAGAGCGAAGGGAGAGAGTGAGTTTCTCCAAACCTCATTATTGCATCACTACCTTCAGCATATTGAAAGGGAAAAGAGAATAAAGGAGAGAGAAAGGGAGACAAAATGAGAGAGAAGGGGGAGAATTGCATTATCAGAGGAAAGGAAAACGATGTAAAAGATGTAAAAAAAATTATAAAAAATGAGTGCTACCTCCGAGTAGTGAATAGCATCTCTCACTCAAAAACATCTCTCACAAAAAACATCCTTCTCATATTCAAAAGGATCTGTCCCATATTCAAAAACATCTCTAACATTTAAAACTTCTCCTTTAGATAGAAGTGAGATAGTCTAAGACTACAAATGCATCTGTCCTCAAGATACAATAATGATTTGCCACTGATGATTAATTACCATAACATGTGGACGTGCCATGAATGTAATTCCAAGTGAACTGCAGTGGTAGTAGTTATTATTAGTCATACACTTATGGTTCCATGCTTGTTAATTGTGAAGAAGTATGTTTTTTGTTGTTGTTTTAAGTAAGACTAAATTGTGCAGAACCCTATGACAACCTTTTCAATTTTCAGGTCAGATGCCTTCAGTTCAGATCATTGAAATTGTGATTGATTACTTTTGTCTTCTCTCCAGCAGTCTCACTGTAGATGGAAAATATACATTTTCACAGAGAGAGACTGATGGGACAACTGCACAAAGACAGAGCGATAACAAGATAATGAAAGAGAAATGAACAGGGGAGAATGATAAGACAGACAAAGGACGAGAGAAAGGGAGAGAAAGAATGGCAGTGAATTGACCTTGGAGGAGGAGAGAGGATAAGAGAGAGAAAGGCCTAGGGACTTAAGTGAAAAGCAAAATGAAAGGAGAGAGAAAGAGAGAGAGAGAGGACAGGTCGATTTCCAAAAAGAGATTCTCTGTTTTTATATTTTACAAGTGTAATTGTCCTTTTTGTGTCGTTTGATAACACCATTATTGCTTATCTTAACTCTAAATCCATTAGTTGGGCTGTAATGTCCTAACATAGAACATTGTTAGCATGCAGCAGATTGAAGAAACACCCCCACAGGGCAGTATGAGAGCAGGGATTTTTGCTCTGTTCAGCTGTCAGCTAACGCCAGTGTGTAGCCCCCACCTCGGTTATGCACAGTGGCCATTTTGTCCCAGAACACTCAACACACAACAGCTGAGGTGGCGAGGGAGGGATTAATTTAGCCAGTTAAACAAACAACCCACTTGGAACCACCTACTCTTTGCAATGTTTCGTCTGACCTTTGATGACTTTTCTGGGACCGGTTTCAACATTTATTCTGAAAGGTATTTGTCTCATATAGCACAGTGTCCCCATCACTGCACAGGTGTATTGGTTTTATGCTTAGTTCAGAAGTAAGACTGCCTCCTGCAACACACTTCCAGCAGCAATATTGTTTTCCCCATTCAAGTACTAATCAACCCAAATAGTGCTTAGCTTCAGTACTAACTAAGGCCCACCCCTGCTTAGCTTCAGTATTAAACAAGCCCAGACATGCTAGCTTCAGTGCTAACCAATTGAGCACTGCTTAGCGTCAGGTTTAACCAAGCCCAGCCCTGCTTAGCTTCAGTACTAACCAAACCCAACGCTACTTAGCTTTAGTACTAACCAAGCCCAGCCATGCTTAGCTTCAGTACAAACCAAGTCCAGCCCTGTTTAGTTTCAGTATTAACCAAACCCAGACCTGTTTCGCTCCTAGTGCTAACCAATTGACCATTGCTTAGCTTCACATCTAACCAAGCCCAGTCCTGCTTAGCTTCTGTACAAACCAAGCTCAGCCCTGCTTAGCTTCAATACAGCCCTGATTAGCTTCAGTACTAATGAAACCCAGCTCTGTTTAGCTTTAGAACTAACCAAGTCCAGTCCTACTTAGCACTTAGCTTCAGTGCTAACCAAATGAGTACTGCTAAGTTTCAGATCACTCCAAGCCCAGCCCCACTTCGCTTCAGTACTAACTAAACCCAGCCCTGCTGTGCTTCAGTACTAACCAAGTCCAGCCCTGCTTAGTTTCAGTACTAACCATGCCCAGCCCCACTTCGCTTCAGTACTAACCAAACCCAGCCCTGCTGTGCTTCAGTACTAACCAAGTCCAGCCCTGCTTAGTTTCAGTACTAAACATGCCCAGTCCCACTTTGCTTCAGTACTAACCAAACCCAGCCCTGCTGTGCTTCAGTACTAACCAAGTCCAGCCCTGCTTAGTTTCAGTACTAAACATGCCCACACCTGCTTAGCTTCAGTGCTAACCAATCAAGCACTGCTTAGCTTCAAGCCAAACCAAGTTCGGCCCTGCTTAGCTTAAGTGCCAAACAAACCCAGCCCTGCTTAGCTTCAGTTCAATCCAAAGCCAGCCCTTCTTAGCTTCAGTACGAACCAAGCCCAGCCCTGCTTAGCTTCAATATAAACCAAACACAGCCATGCTTGGCTTCAGTACTAACCAAAGCCAGCCATTCTTAGCTTCAGTACTAACCAATCTTAGCTCATCAGGCAAGTGAAACTCTGAGGGGGTGATGCTGCTGGCCTCCAGCACAAAGTGGAATTTTCATCACACTTGTTTTTGTAACCATCAGCGAATCACAGCCCAGAGCTGACCTATTTCAAGGAGAGAGGTGGTGCTGGGACTTAAATTTAGATTCTCTTTAGTGTGATTCACCTGAGCTGCTATCTGGGATGGCCTAGTTCATATCTAAATAGAGCCTACTTTTAACCATTCTGGGATGTATTCATTACTTTCATTGCTGAGCACAAGCTCATATATATCTTTGGTTACCAACAGGTATGTACATGCAGTGTATACTATACAGTAGGTATATGTACAACCTCAATTCCAAAAAGTTGGGACAGTATGTAAAATGCACATAAAAGCAGAAAGCAGTGATTTGTAAATTCTCTTTTACATATATTTAATTGAAAACAGTACAAAGAAAAGATATTTAATGTTTTTACCTTATCAACTTTATTGATTTTTGTAAATATATGCTATTTCCGAATTTTATGCCTGCAACACGTTCCAAAAAAGTTGGGACAGAGCCAAAAAAAAAAGACTGGGAAGTAAAAAAAAACACCTGTTTGGAACGTTCCACAGGTAAACAAGTGATGCTATCATGACTGGGTATAAAAGGATATCAAAAGACTCTTGATATTTTATTTTCAGCGATACTATAACCTCTCTGCATTTGATTATGCATTTGATAATTAAAACTGACAGTTGGCACTTTAACCTCATATTCATTGTTTCATTTCACATTCAATGTGCTGGAGTACAGAGCCAAAACAACATAAATGGTGTCAGTGTCCAAATACTTAGACTCACTGTACTGTATAGTATACACTGCATGCACAACCCCAATTCCCAAAAAGTTGGGACAGTATGTAAAATGCACATAAAAGAAGAAAGCAGTGATTTGTAAATTCTCTTTTACATATATTTAATTGAAAACAGTACAAAGAAAATATATTCAGGTAAACAGGTGATGCTATCATGACTGGGTATAAAAGGATATCAAAAGACTCTTGATATTTTATTTTCAGGTACTCTTAGAAGCGATACTATAACCTCTCTGCATTTGAATGGATCTCTATGGGAATTTGGGGGGTGGGACTAGATGAAGCTGTAAATTACATGGGAATAGTATGGAATCCATGGTTGGTAAAATGGCTGTAAGTAATTTAGCCAGCCATGGGTTCCATACTATTCCTGTGTAATTTCTAGCTTAATCTATCTTAATCTAGTCTAATCTTAATCTAGTTTCAACTTTATTGATCCCCAGAGGGAAATTTAAGTAGCCAGTATTTAAGTATTGAAAAACATCCTAATAGTGGGCTACTCACCTAATGCATGGCTGTGCTCTAGTTCCTGTTGCCCAATCAGCTTGTTCGTTGGCTTTCCATTTATAATGATTCGAACGTAGACCATTTCACATTCTTTGTTAGAAGCGTCCGTGTCCCTGTCAATCATCACTAAAAGGTAGCGGCTTCCTCCAATTTCCTCTGCCAGGTCCGACTTCATTTCATCGGCTATGGTCTCTATCATCTCTCCACATCGGACGTGGTTGTCATAAGATGGACTGATCCGTTCTTCTTGCAGAGCAAAATTAGCGGCTTAAACTTATTGAAAGGAAGTTCTTCTTTGGCGATGCAATAGGCCACATTCATTTTCATCTTCACTTCACGGAGAGCAGCATCATCCGCTTTGGTCGCCTGGGTCCTCAGCGAGTGCAGGAGCGTGCCAGCCCGCTCAGGATGTTGTTTCGCGATGAAGGCATCCCAGGCAAGAATGTGACGATGGGAAGTGCTATGTTTTTTTTATGTTATCCCTTTTTAGGATGTTGTTACCCACTACATAGGGATTCTCTTTATCTTTTCTGGAGCCTCCCTGCACCAGCAACAGAACAAGAGCTGCTTTCCCTCGTCATAAGTTAGCCAAGGGAAATCCTTTTTCCACTCTGGATTGTACCTGTAAATCTTCTCTCTTGTTTCGCTCTTTTCATTTGGCAGTGGTTCCTCGCGGGGCTCGTTTGGGGGTTTGGTTTTGCACTTCTTCTCCTTTACTTTGATTTAAGACTTGAAAATACCGCTTCATTTTGTTGTCATTAGCTCGACTCGCTGAGGAAAAGGGGATTGTTCGCTAGGAATTGTGGGATTTGGTGTTGGATGTATGGACTCTACGCAGACGGGGACATGGTTTTTAATCGCACGATAGACTACAACTAGCAGAATAGCAAGGCACATCGATTCACTCCACACAAACCCTCACTTCACACGCAAAATAAAAAAAATTTTCTCACACACAGGCTATCGCATGGGTGCTACTGCAGTAAATTAATTCATCGCACAGACCAATTTTTTCATAGCATGTGCAACATATATGTCGCACTGTACAGCCCTGTAAAGAGAAGACTACAAAAGCACAACCTCAGAGGGTTCACTGCAAGATGCAAACCACTGGTAAGCCTCAAGAACAAGAGAACATACCTAGTATCTGGTGATGTCTATGGGTCGCAGACTTCAGGTAGTCATCGAATGCAAAGGATTTGCAACCAAGTACCAAATATGGTGACTTTATTTAAGATTACGTTAACTTGTCCAATTACTTTTGGTCCCTAAAAAGGGGGGACTATGTGTAAAAAG